>ONZH01008401.1:0-20921 GCA_900303285.1 Rhinella marina
CCAAAAACCATTCCAACAAAATCTGCCCTCCAAAAATAATATGGCGCCCTTGCCGTGTCCCCATACAGCGGTATACGACCACATGTGGGGTGTTTCTGTAAACTGCAGAATCAGGGTAATAAATATTGAGGTTTGTTTTGTTGTTAACTCTTGATGTGTTACAGGAAAAAAATGATTAAAATGGAAAATCTGCAAAAACAGTGACAGTTTGAAATTTCACATCTATTTTGCTTTAATTCCTGTGGAATACTTAAAGGGTTAACAGCATTTCTAAAACCAGTTTTGAATACTTTGAGGGGTGTAATTTCTAAAATGGGGTAATTTATGGATGGTTTCTATTATGTGAGCTTCTCAAAGTAACTTCAGAACTGAACTGGTCCTTAAAAAAGTTGATTTTGGAAATTTTCTTGAAAATTTAAAAAATTGCTTCTAAAATTTTAAACCTTCTAATGTCCTAAAAATAAAATTACACTACCAAAATTATGCCAACATAAAGTAGACATATGGGGAATGTTAATAAATGAATATTTTATGAAGCATCACTATCTGTCTTAAAAACAGATTCAAATTTAGAAAACAGTGATTTTTTTCAAATTTTCGTTAACGTTTGGATTTTTTTATAAATAAAGGTAAAACATATTTACTCAAATTTACCATTAACATGAAGTACAATGTGTCGCGAGAAAACAATCTCAGAATGGCTTGGATAAGTAAAAGCGTTCCAAAGTTATTTCCACATGAAGTGACACATGTCAGATTTGCAAAGTTAGGCCTGGTTAGAAAGGGGGTAAGTGGCCCGGTCAGGAAGTGGTTAAGCCACTTCCCCAAAGTTATACCCAGGCTCGGATTGGCCCACAGGGGAACAGTTTAATCACCTGATGGGCCCATGAGCAAGGTTGGCTCTTAGACCCTCAACCCCTACACAAGTGGCAGAAGACCATCAGGAAGTTGGCCCATTCTTGCCACTGTCACCTCCACGGTGCTTTAGGGGGCCAGCAACGGGAAGCAGAAGTTCTGCCTCCACCACCTTGCAAACATCCGCCGCTTTGACAGCAGTCCAACCTGCCCCGGTGTCTTACCACCAATGTCAGGCCCGGCGCTCTCAGGCTGTCCTCCATTTGGTGAGCCTGGGTGAACGGAGCCACAGTGGGCAGGAGCTCCTCCGGACCATCAGGGAGGAGATCGATCAATGGCTGACCCCACGTCAACTAACGGTGGGAAGTGTGGTAGCAGACAATGGGAGGAACATTGTCTCTGAAGTGCAGCAGGGAGGGCTGAGTCATACACCTTGTATGGCACATGTGATAAACCTCATAGTGCACAGGTTTCTTAGATCATTTCCTGCACTACAAGACCTTATGAGGATGTCATGCAGAGTGTGCAAACACTTCAGCCACTCCTACACTGCAAGGAACACCCTGCTCAGGATCCAGAGACAGCGCAGTCTGCCCCAATGTCGGCTAATCTGCGACGTGCCAACACGCTGGAATTCTGCCCTCCATATGCTGGACCGCCTGTACAAGCAAAGGTCAGCCGTTACAGACTACCTCATGGGGCAATCAGGCAGCTTCACGCCACACTGCGACTTCCAAGTCACACACTGGCAGATGATGCGTGAAGTCTGCCAATTGTTGATCCCTTTTGAGGACGCGAGTTTGTTTGTGAGCAGGCGTGACTATGGGATCAACGACATCATCCCACTCGTCCATGTTCTGGAAAGTGCGCTGAAAACCATCATCAGCGAGGATTCCCAGGCCACCACTCCAAGGCTGAACATCGCCTTGAGCCCAGAGATGGATGAAGTGCAGATGGAGGGTGAGGAGGAGGAAGATGTCTACGCCCAGCCATTCCACACACCGCCACCTGGCTTCTCTGCCTCTCACTCACAGGAGGAGATGGAGGATGAGGTGGTAGAGGAAGCGGAGGAAGACCCCAGCAGACCCTGGAACTATACCGAGGACAGTGGAGAGGAGAGGCGCTCATTGTCCTTGGTGCAGATGGCAAGGTGCCTGCGGGAGTGTCTCAGGAGTGACAGCCGGATTGTGGACATCCGCCAGAGGGACCAATACTGGCTGGCCACCCTGGTGGACCCTCGCTTCCGCCGCAAAATGGCTGAATTTTTTCCGCCATCAGAGAGGGAGGCAAAACTGGGGTACTACCGGGACCTAATCACCAGTCAGTTGGTCTCAACTTACCAGCGAGACCAGCCAGGTTCCCAGACAACATCCGCTCGGGGGGAACCAGCGCGCTCCACTACCACCACCACTAGTGGAGGCATGAGAAGTCGCTACAGCCTCCAATCGCTGATGAGCGATTTCATGCAGCCAGCTGCTGAAGTGGGGACACAACACCGGACTCATGGCGTGGACCAGCATGAGCTCACCCACCAGGTCACTGCTTACCTGGACTGTACCCTGCCCCAAAGTGTCACCAACCCCGTGCAGTACTGGGCAGAGAAACTTGACATTTGGCCTCAACTGGCAGAGTTTTCTTTGGCTCTGCTATCCTGCCCAGCCAGTAGTGTTGCGTCAGAGAGGGTGTTCAGTGTGGCGGGTAACATCATAACACCGCAAAGAACGAGGCTCTCTTGCCACAGTGTTGAGATGCTGACTTTTCTAAAGATGAATCATGCCTGGATTACATCGGATTATACCACCCCCCTGCCTGATGTGAATGACTAAGTCATCAGTCACCCGTCTTGCATGGCAATCCGTGTGTCCAAGAAACTGACCTTAGTATCCCAAATATGTGCCCAACGTAAAAATCCGTAATTTAACTTAAGTAATGTTCCCCCCCTAGACCCCAAATTAAACAAAATCACCTTAAAAATTCCCTACTTAATTCGGATACATTTAAATAAACAGAACCCCATCTCCAAATTTAATGCCCATGGTGTGTTGGCCATTTAACATCTCCACACCAGCTTAATGCCTCACACCGGTGCACCGTCCAACCCATACCCCAAGAACAGTACCATCCCTAAAATAATCCCCATGACTATGCTTCACAAAGTGGGGATTTCACCTTTTGTGAACTATAGCCGTGGGGTTCTATCCCTGGCACCCGTGCCAAGGAACACTACTCACCGTTTTGTGAGCGGGTACTAACTGTTCTTGAGGTATTTTGTTGATATCATGAGAGTAGTAAAATCTCGCACCGCAAATCCCGATGGGTCCTTCTCTGTGCGAATGATTTCATGCCTCTCATGCAGTCACGCATGGAATAAGGCTGTCTATGGGGTATATATCACGGAGGCTGCTGTCCTTCAACTGTGATATAAAAAAACCTCCACAGTTAGTTACAGCAACAAACAGTTGCTGAAAGGCAGGTTAACTTGCCTTATTTACGGGTGCCTTTACAATGGGATGCTTTTTTGGGGTTCTCTGCTGCCTAAAATCCACAGCGCATCATTGGCTGATTTTATGCCACCTTCAGTACTATGGGGCTGGACGCAAATACCCAGTTCAGCGCAGAACTGCGTATGTCCGGACGGCACCATAGTACTGAACGCCGTTTGGTGAACGGTATAAAAATGCCCTCTGGATTTTACTCAGCAGACCCGCAGCCACATGTGAAGGTACCCATAGGGTGAGGTTTTTTGGGAGTGGCCAAAGAGAGGGCGGGAAGGTCACTCCCATACCCCATCAGGGGTTTTCCCCCTACCCACTTTAAAAAATAAGTCCAAGCAATTAATAACTTTCTGTTCCCTTACTTGAACCAGAAACTTATAAATTGCCCGGACTTATCCTTTAAAGGGAACCTGTCATCTCCGAAACACCCCCTGAACTAGAGTAAGTGTTGTATAGTGTAAGTGATGCTGAATCCGAATATGTACGTTTTATCTTCATACTTACTTCCATTCCGACGCTGTGCTCCCACAAACCTGCAGTAAAATGCACTCAGTGGACTCCGGTGCTCACTCACATAATGGAGAGGACTCAAAGAAGAGTCCACTGAGTGCATTTTACTGCAGGTTTGTGGGAGCACAGCGTCAGAATGGAAGTGAGTATGAAGATAAAGCTTACATATTCGGATTCAGCATCACTTAAACTATACAACACTTACTCTAGTTCAGGGGGGGTTCCGAGATGACAGGTTACCTTTAAGCTAGCTGGTGACAGCACTAAAAAAACACAAAAGCATATATCCATTGGGTTGGGCGCTCGGTTAGGACATCAAACTGGTGTAACAAAGATATATATATATATATATATATATATATATATATATATACACTCACCGGCCACTTTATTAGGTACACCATGCTAGTAACGGGTTGGACCCCCTTTTGCCTTCAGAACTGCCTCAATTCTTCGTGGCATAGATTCAACAAGGTGCTGGAAGCATTCCTCAGAGATTTTGGTCCATATTGACATGATGGCATCACACAGTTGCCGCAGATTTGTCGGCTGCACATACATGATGCGAATCTCCCGTTCCACCACATCCCAAAGATGCTCTATTGGATTGAGATCTGGTGACTGTGGAGGCCATTTGAGTACAGTGAACTCATTGTCATGTTCAAGAAACCAGTCTGAGATGATTCCAGCTTTATGACATGGCGCATTATCCTGCTGAAAGTAGCCATCAGATGTTGGGTACATTGTGGTCATAAAGGGATGGACATGGTCAGCAACAATACTCAGGTAGGCTGTGGCGTTGCAACGATGCTCAATTGGTACCAAGGGGCCCAAAGAGTGCCAAGAAAATATTCCCCACACCATGACACCACCACCACCACCAGCTTGAACCGTTGATACAAGGCAGGATGGATCCATGCTTTCATGTTGTTGCCGCCAAATTCTGACCCTACCATCCGAATGTCGCAGCAGAAATCGAGACTCATCAGACCAGGCAACGTTTTTCCAATCTTCTACTGTCCAATTTCGATGAGCTTGTGCAAATTGTAGCCTCAGTTTCCTGTTCTTAGCTGAAAGGAGTGGCACCCGGTGTGGTCTTCTGCTGCTGTAGCCCATCTGCCTCAAAGTTCGACGTACTGTGCGTTCAGAGATGCTCTTCTGCCTACCTTGGTTGTAACGGGTGGCAATTTGAGTCACTGTTGCCTTTCTATCAGCTCGAACCAGTCTGCCCATTCTCCTCTGACCTCTGGCATCAACAAGGCATTTCCGCCCACAGAACTGCCGCTCACTGGATGTTTTTTCTTTTTCGGACCATTCTCTGTAAACCCTAGAGATGGTTGTGCGTGAAAATCCCAGTAGATCAGCAGTTTCTGAAATACTCAGACCAGCCCTTCTGGCACCAACAACCATGCCACGTTCAAAGGCACTCAAATCACCTTTCTTCCCCATACTGATGCTCAGTTTGAACTGCAGGAGATTGTCTTGACCATGTCTACATGCCTAAATGCACTGAGTTGCCGCCATGTGATTGGCTGATTAGAAATTAAGTGTTAACGAGCAGTTGGACAGGTGTACCTAATAAAGTGGCCGGTGAGTGTGTATATATATATATATATATATATATATATATATATATATGTCTCGCCAACAGCCATAGGCCCAGATTCAACAGGTTTGACACCAGAGTAGTTGCGTCAATTTGTAAAGCGAGTGCCAGTGAGGTGTCCATTTCATGAAAATTGGACACGTATTTTTGGATAATGGAACTGGCGTAAAGCCTTCTTGAATCTGTGCCTTTTTAAATGTCCTTTCTTCACCTCATGGATTCTGTGGGTGAGGTTGTCTGTCTATTTAACCGTATCCGTATCCTACTAGACTAGCTGTAATGTTAGAGGGTTTTTTTTAACGTTGACTGTCCTGTGCTGAACTCTACATCAACATTTTGTCACGTATAAAAACTGATTTTTACAAGCGTGCATATTCTTAGCTTCCAACTTCAGTTCTCTGTACTAGGCCCTTCTGGGTCTAAAAGAATACTGCTCCTACTAATGCCCCCACCGTCAATTGTCTATTTGGAAACATACTGGGTGCAATCAAGAGCTGCTGAAGCTGCCTCCTCAACTTGTCTCTTCTCAACTATACTGGCCTGGGTGCTATCAAGTGATGCCGCCTCCTCCTCCGTCAATTGTCTCTTCTCAACTATACTGGCCTGGGTGCTATCAAGTGCTGCCGCCTCCTCCTCCGTCAATTGTCTCTTCTCAACCATACTGGCCTGGGTGCTATCAAGTGCTGCTGCCTCCTCCACCACCTCCGTCAATTGTCTGTTCTCAACTATACTGGCCTGGGTGCTATCAAGTGCTGCCGCCTCCTCCTCCGTCAATTGTCTCTTCTCAACTATACTGGCCTGGGTGCTATCAAGTGCTGCCGCCTCCTCCTCCGTCAATTGTCTCTTCTCAACCATACTGGCCTGGGTGCTATCAAGTGCTGCTGTCTCATCCTCCTCCGTCAATTGTCTCTTCTCAACTATACTGGCCTGGGTGCTATCAAGTGCTGCCGCCTCCTCCTCCGTCAATTGTCTCTTCTCAACCATACTGGCCTGGGTGCTATCAAGTGCTGCTGTCTCATCCTCCTCCGTCAATTGTCTGTTCTCAACCATACTGGCCTCGGTGCAATCAAGTGCTGCCGCCTCCTCCTCCGTCAATTGTCTGTTCTCAACCATACTGGCCTGGGTGCAATCAAGTGCTGCTGCCTACTCCTCTGTCATTTGTCTGTTCTCAACCGTACTGGCCTGGGTGCAATCAAGTGCTGCCGCCTCCTCCTCCGTCAATTGTCTGTTCTCAACCGTACTGGCCTGGGTGCTATCGAGTGCTGCTGCCTCCTCCTCCTCCGTCAATTGTCTGTTCTCAACCATACTGGCCTGGGTGCTATCAAGTGCTGCTGCCTACTCCTCCGTCAATTGTCTGTTCTCAACCATACTGGCCTGGGTGCAATCAAGTGCTGCCGCCTCCTCCTCCGTCAATTGTCTGTTCTCAACCGTACTGGCCTGGGTGCTATCAAGTGCTGCTGCCTCCTCCTCCTCCATCAATTGTCTGTTCTCAACCATACTGGGTCCAATACAGTACTATTACTGCTGCTGGTTCCACTGTCAAATGTCTGTTTTCCACCCTACTGGGTCCAAGGCAATGCTGCCGGTGTTGCCAACTTGCACTTTGTGTCCTATGTCCCGTGTAATCACTTACACCTTGGCTAATGTGTACCTGTTCTGGGGTGCACAAGGTCTAATTAAATGGTACGCCTGTCTGTCTTCTGACCTGTGATGTCACTGAGACCGCATCGACTTCAACGCAGCCTATTCTTGGTCTGGTGCCACGATCTACCGTGTGTTTTTGGTGCTCTGGCATGACATGGACTGCTCCAGCGGACATCTTCAATGCTGTCAAATGTTGTCGACCTGGCTGTCGACGACTATTTTTGTACTTTGATTTTTTCCACTTTTTTCATTGTAATAGCAACTGCAACTAAACGAAACTATACCCTATCAGACTCCCACTATTGTAGCTGCAATTATTCAGCCGTTATAGCAAGGTTCGTTTTAGGTTCGGTTCGTACGAATCCGAATTTCAAGAAAGTTCGCCGAACCGAACTTTTCAAAAGTTCGCTCATCACTAGTCACAATAAAAGTTGCTATTTTTTTTATATATATTTATTTTAACTGACTGCATCTCACAAACTCAAGGAATCTTTAAATAAATATTCATAACTCTCATACTAAGGAGCATGCAAGTCACACAGATCCTATGATGTTAAGCAAACAGTTCAGTGTTATATGTTCACCTTTATTAGAATTTTAATATAATGAAAATATCCAGAAAACTATTTAAGTACCTCAAGATGTTTCATGTGATCAAACATCCTGGTACTATTATCAGATCAAAGAATGGGTAATAATCAATTCAATTAACACATTGTTTTAAACTTTTATAGCACAAACTGGATTCTACAATCATGCCAAAACCTATTGGCCCAGATTTGCTGGTCCTGTAGAAGTCATAAATGTAGAGAAGCTATCTACTGTAGACCTGCACCACATTTAGGCTGGATGGTAAATGTTAATCAACCCTAAACCAACTATTGGTTGGCTTACTTTGAGACAGAGTTTTGGTGCTAAACGTTGCATCTTAGGTCACAACCCTTTCCCACGAAGCTCTGCCTCTTACTACTAAGCCTTACCCTCTTTTGGACAAGTTTAAAAAAGGGAAGAAACCCTACTTGCACCAATTTGTTCCAAAGTTTGCCAACTAGTACACCTTTTTAAAGAGATTCTAGATTCATGCATATTTGTAAATCTGGGCTACTGCATAGCTCTTATGTTATGTGCAAGTTATTCACATTACAAGAGTAAGTAGCAGTAAGTTTCCACACAAATAATTTTTTCTTTAATCTATCTAGATCTGTAGTTTATGCCGATTGATTTGTATATTGTATGTTTATAGAGATTGGAGCTACAGATCCCATTTTAGAGGTAAATTTTAATTTTAAGATTCTAGCTTTACACAGTCATTACTAATTAGAGCTTGTATAGAGTCTTCTTTGAACTCAATAATATATCTAAGCTCCCTGTAGTGCTGGTAACAGCAAACAGAATTTCAGTATACTGTGTTTGTGAAAGCTTTTGAAGCTTGGTTTAAGAAAAGTGGTGGTGGTGAGATTTGTAGTAAGGCAGTAACACAATTTGAGAATTTTAAAGGTAGAGCACAGAAAAAAAATTATTTCTGGAATCTATAGTGGAAAACATTACTTAAGCAATTTATTATCTCTATAAATTTGTCTTATAAATAAGATCATAGAAGCTGTGGTTTAATTATTTTAAGGGTACAGCTACACTGGGACTTTTAGTAGTGTGGCAGACCGATGTTGACTACGGAACTAAAGCTGTAGTCCAAATGAATTCATTCAGTTGAATGCAATCTGAACTCAGCTGTCACTCAATAGTTAAAATGAATCAGTCACGCTATAAAAAGTTGCAGTATAGCCATACTCTAAACGTAAAAGTTTATATATTAACTCTTAACGTATAGACCTAAAAGAAAACCGTCACCACGGAATATTACCAGTATTACTGTAGCGTGGTGCTACAGATGAGGATCCCAGATCTCTGTTTATTTTATTACTAATCAAGATCATGGTGACAGATCCTCTTTAAGTTTTTAGTTTTTCTTGTGAGCTACAATGAATGTAATGGCTTCATAGTCAAGAAGGTCACTAACAACTGTTCTCTTCTTAACCTTGAAGCTATCAATAACAAAACCTTCTCCCTCTAGAGCTTTTCTGACAAACTCTTCATCACAATTGAGCACATGGAACCTTTCTTTCCCTATTGTGATAAATGTTGTACCAAAAGACCCAATTAATATGAAATATCCTCTAGGTTTCAACAACCTTGAAAACCTTTTGAGATATCTAATGTAATCATCTTGGTCTTTGCTGATATTTTCTAGGAGCCAAACACTGATGAGACAATCAGCTGGTGGTAAAACTATCGGATCAGTAATATTTTCTTTATCAAGGTTACATTTCACCACATGTTGAAGTGCTGATTTAACTTTTTCTTCTTTGTCTTGTAACTGGTCACTAAATGAAATGTAAAAAATTAAGGAAGGGATTGTTTTTCAGTCAACATCAACAATGCAGTATGAAAGGTCAATAGTTATATAGATCTGGACTATTGACAACTATTAATAGTGATATTAAGACTCATGTAGAATGATATGAACTATAGGCCCGTACTGATATTGAATATAGGGCAACATTTATTACGACCGGTCATTTAGATGCAGGTCATAATAAACTCCTAAGCTGGCAAGGGTTCCCGCTGAAGTTATGAAGAGGTGCCAGCCTCTTCATAAATTTCGGTGCATCCTCCGCTAGTTCTAAATGTGAGACTGCTTCCTAGCTGTCTTACATTTAGACCTTTTTCTATGCCCGAAACTGTCAGCCCATCCCCATCCACTCCATACCCACTTTTTTAAACCTGACGTGAGCGAGGAGAAGTTGCAGATTGTGGGGCAACCAGCTGTTGGGCCGCAATCTGCATCCAAAATACATCTAATATAGACGTATTTCAGCATAATAGATCTGAGAGTACATAAAGATTATTTTCTGACTTCAATGCAAACAAATCTTTTATGGTACCGTTGATAATTAGAACGGGAGTATTTTGTTTCCTAATATTTGCACAAATACTTCACCTTTTTTCTTCAAATTTTACATGAAGTTTTGTGGCATGTCCCCAATCAAACGCTCCTGTACGTGTGTCCACCCATCTTTTCAGCTCCATGATGCATCTGTCTTTGGCCTTTATTACTATGATGTCTTTGAAAAACTCACAGGCTGAATACAGGTGATGAACCAAGGAACCAACACTAAGGTCAATCAGGATATCTCCTTTAATATGACCTATAGAAGAAAAAAATGGAATATTTTAAACCCTCATAAGCATTATAGATAAACTGACTTTGATTGTAATGTAAATTAGAGAAGACATAAATAAATTAATTCAGCCTGGATAAATTCAGACAGAGGAACTCAAAACAATTGAGAATTCTTCACCTTTAACCTATAAAAGAGAATATGGAATTTTTCACCAGAAATCACCAGCTAACATCAAAGTAGTCTTCATTAGTCAGTGGGTGGATAAAATACACATAGCACAAAAGCAGTAGACAATAATCTTAGTTTACAAAGCACAGGTCAAGTCAGTTGGAGGATATTCTGGACATGAGCAAATCAGTTCATAATTGTATAAAACAGGGGAAGGCAGGGAGAGCTTTCAGCCAGGAAGGTAGGTCTGAGGAGCTTAGGCTGTGTGTGCCTGGCAGTGCCTTTTAGCTGCAATTACTGCCTTATAAGAGAAATACTAGTCTGAACACACCCGCAACTGTTTTGTGGTGCGCAAATTGCGGATCCGTAAAACATGGATACCGGCCATGTGCGTTCTGCATTTTGTGGACTGCACATGACAGGCACTATGATAGAAATGCCTTTTCTTGTCCACTGCCGCGGACAAGAATAGGGCATGTTCTATTTTTTGCGGGGCTATGGAACGAAATTTTGGATGCAGACAGCACGCAGTGTGCAGGTGTGTGAATGGACCCTTAAGCTAAGGAAAATAGAGTATGTGAGTCTTATAATACACAGGGTAGCAGACAGTTATATTTCATAGTGTGAAATACTAGGCAGAAAACCATGTCTGTGCATATTTACATAGCTGAAATTTTATTTCTTTGGTTGAAGTTTGGAAAAATAGCAAACACATGTCTTCTAATACACAGGGTAGCAGACAATAATATCTGATAACTGATAACGTGAAATGCTAGGCATAAATCTGTGTTGGTGCATCTCCACATATTTTTTATGTTTTTTTTTGGTTTAAGTATCAGAAAATAGCATATACCTGTGTCTTATAATACGCAGGGTAACAGACAATTATATATCTGATTGATAACGTGAAATAATAGGCTGAAATCTGTGTAGGTGCATCTATACATGGTTAAAATGTAGTTTTTATTGTTGAAGTTTGGTAAAATAGAATATGTGTGTCATACAATAAAAAGAGTGTAGCTCAGCAACGATTTATATATTATCACAGATCTAGAGCAGCTTAGTATTAGGGCACTTAGTGTAGAACTAGAGGTCTCAGTTTGGATCAGGAACTTCTACATTGCAGTGTTGGGGGTAGTAGTGGTGGATGCAGAGTCCTAGGACGTCTTGTTACAATAGTAGAATCCTGCCCTAGTGCCAAGGGAGGTTCAGTTGCCTTTGTAGGACCCATTCCCACTCTCCCGATACCCCATACTTTGAGACAATACCCCCCTGCTTACGTATGTGATAGCAGAAGGGGTGCTCTGAGCTATAGTGTCTTAAAGGGGGTAATTTTGTATACGTTCCGAACAGGACATCTCAATATGAATATATATTTTTAAACGGATTTATTAATAAAGATTTGTTTTTTGCTTTTAACGTCTGTGTCCAGCAGTGAGTTGAGTTATACTCTATCATAAAATCTAAAATACCTTGTTAAACATAAAATAAATATACATACCCTCTGTAAAAGTTTTTGTAACATTTTCAATGGGAAATATCAAGAGATCCTCTGCAAAGACCATGTCAGGTTTATCTGAAAAATAACGCTCCAGATGATCTCTGGAATTAAATCCTTGTACATGATACTTATTGGTTGTGGAATCCATTGTGTAATCTTGTGTCAAAGACAGAATGACTCTCTATACATTGCTGCTCAGTGTCTTTATACAGTTACTAGGAATCAGTTTTCTGTTTGTGTTGATTAAATAGTTACTTATCATGGGTATCATAAGTCAGTCATGGGAATATTTGTTATAAGACTGTCATATGAAGAATAAAATACTGTATGTTCAAATAAACAAATGTGTTGCTGCAAGAACAATGAGAAAAAAATCCCCATACACCAGTGTATTTGTTGGTCTACAATGGCTTCTCAAATCACGTACACTCAACCATTTAGTAGGCATGGAAGAACTGATTACCATTGTGACTTGGCCACAGCCTAGTGGAATAATAAAAAAAAAAATATTTAGTAAAACAGGATAAGCTGGCACACAATCAGTAAATAATATATATTCGTAAATAATATAAGAATGGATAAAAATATTTACATTTTTTTTATTTTGTTCATTGCTAACCTTGTGTGAATTTATATATTGATAAGAACTGAGCACATTTTTCAAAAATTCGTTTCGGACGGTTTAATGAATTTTCCGAAAAGATTTGATTTTATCCGAAATTCTTTGTTACAAATTGCGTAAAAAAATCAGTTATTTACTATTCACAGAGAGCCTGTATATTGGTGTAGAACACTGTACATTACAGAAACATGCATAGGTAGTCTGCTGTGGTAGTCAAACAGTTACTTTGCGTCTGTATGACAGGCCGTTGACAGATGTCACTCGTAGAATCACTTCACACTTCACTTATTTACTCAGTTACAAGGCCAAAACTGACCAAACCGCTCACGAGTAGAGATGAGTGAATCTATTCGCTGATTCGTTGATTCGTATCGAATCTTGGAAATTTTTAGCTGCGAATATTAGGTGATTCGCTTCGGCTTTGTATGCATTTGCTACGTAGTTTGTCCTATAAATTATACGCTATTGCTACGTATAAGTTACTGTTACGTATAAATTCAATTCATTAGCAATATTTTACTGTTATTTCGTTTATCGTGTGCAAAAGCCCAGGAAGAAAGCAGTCACCTGACCTAGTGGGCAGGGCTTGCTCTGATTGGCTTAGGCTCGGTAAGCCAGTGACGCATCACTTCTGCTGCGACTGCTGAGATGAGCAGAAGCACTGTGTGTGAAGTTCTGACACTCTGAGACCTGTTGTGTGAAAATTGGGGTGTAATTGCTCTGGGAATCCATATTACACTTATCAGAGATACTGCAGGGCAAGTGCAGGGCCAGTTCAGGGCTAGTAATTAATCAGGCAGGGAGAGAGAGACAGGGAGAGATAGGGAGAGACAGGGAGATACAGGGACAAAGACCAGCTGCAGGGCCACAGAGTGAATTGACAAATGTCAGGAATGGATAAGCAAAAGGGGTCTAGTTCCAGACAGACCTCGAGCTCTAAAAAAAAGGAGAAGTTGGCACAGGGCAGAAGTGCCAAAGGACCTGTAGCCGGAGCATCTACTAGTAGTATTCGCAATACTTGGCCGTTGTTCCACCAGGCTAACCCACCAAGGCGCAAAATTGTAGTGGAGGAGAAAGTGGATGAGGTAGTGGAATGGATGGCATGCTCATCTCAGTCTCAGCCGGATGATCTGCTGTCATCTGCTGATACAGTATCCATATGCTCCACCATTCCTCTCCAGCAAAGCCCGTCATTTTTGTAGGCACTTTGTACACTTATGCGTACGTGTTCGAAGAGGTTGCGTACCTTTGTACCTGAACGTTCGTTATTAGTGAGCGAATGTTCGCTAAAAGCCATATAAATACGTACAGTGCCTTGCGAAAGTATTCGGCCCCCTGGAACTTTTCAACCTTTTGCCTCATTTCAGGCTGAAATGTGGCAAAAGGTTGAAAAGTTCCAGGGGGACGAATACTTTTGCAAGGCACTGTATATTTTGTACGCAAATTCAACGAATCTATTCATCGAATATACGAATCTTAGGAAAAGTTCGCTGAATGTTCAGCGAAAAAAATTTAGCATGATTTGCTCATCTCTACTCAAGAGTGAACTCAACTTTATAGGTCAATGTTAGCTTTAGGTATAAATAACCGTTCAGTGGCCCAAGAGTGAAGATAGAGTAAAAGAGCGCTCTCCTTTTAGTCCATTGTCAGCTGATTCCAAATAGATTTCTACAGAACCTGTTCTGCTACATGCTGATACAAGTACACCCCCCATGACAGAGTGGGGAGGGTGCCAGCTGCAAGTTTGTGTTGATGTCACTGTTTATTTTGCCCTTCCTCTGATCCATCATAAAAACAACCTCCAAAAAACTATCCTGATTTTTTTTATTTTTATAATTGTATATTTTATTGATATACAACAAGAAGGACATTCTGTACAACGCAAGTTGTATTGGCAATAAAACTTGCCAATAATAAAAGACAAAATACTTGTGATATCACAGTGAAATGAAGTTTCGATGTACCACAAAGAAGCGGAATAATAAAAATGAGTTATATCATCTGCCATCACACGGTCAGTCATAAGTATCGCTAAGGCCAAAAAAAAAAAACAGGAGTGGATCCAAAACAGAAATGACACATGAATAGAATATTTGCATGTCTTCTGTGTTTTGTACACACTCCTGCTTTTGGCTTCCAAATCATGATCCAATCCTGATGCAAAATATAGACTGTGTGATACAGGCATTACAGCTGCTTCCAAGACAGGATCCGTTGTGTTTCTCATTTTTCCGTCCTTCTGACAGATCACAAGAAAGATAAAATAAATGGTTATGTCAACAAGGTTAAACAGGCCCAATAGTGGCCTAGTGACAGAGTGGTAAGGTGTCAACAGCTGAGGAGTCAATACAGTGGCCCTGTGACAAAGTGATGAGGTGGGAGTGGACACTAGGAATTTAGTTCAGGGATTTGGCCGCCATCAGGGACAGGTATCCAGACAGGGTCACCCCTTTCGGGGCAGGTACTCTGTGTAGATAGGTAGGGGTATAATAGTCCCCCTCCCCTCTTCAAGATTATAGGGTTAGAATAGGGACCAGTACCCATCCCTGCATGAAGGACTACCATTACACAGTTGGGGACCACCGTCTTTTAGACACCTCGTGACGGATTCCGCCTGATGCCTTACTAGGGTGGCCATCCGTCCGGTTTTTGGCCGGACAGTCCGGTTTTTGGACTCCTGGTCCTCCGTCCGGCTAAAGGCCAGGACGGACGGCCAGAAGTCCTCCTTTTTAGGGGCGCAGGAAGCAATGAGCGCTTCCATCAATACAGATGGAAGTGCTCATTGCTGGAGCGCAGAAGCTGGGTCCTGGTACTCACCGCTCAGCTCCTGCGCTCCGGTACCTTCATTGGTGGTCTTCCTGTCTGCGCTGCACACGCCTGACTGGTACAGTGTCAGGACGTAGTGCGCGCACTCTGACCTGACGCTGCACGCAGTCAGGTGACAGGGCAGCGCGGGCAGTGACGAGAGAAGAGCGCCAGAGCGGAGCTGCAGCCCAGGAGAGGTAAGATTTTTATTTTTTCTTTATGGGGCACAGTGGGCTGATCTGAGGTCTGAAGGGGGCACAGTGGGCTGATCTGAGGTCTGAAGGGGGCACTACAGGCTAATCTGAGGTCTGAAGGGGGCACTACAGGCTGAGCTGAGGTCTGAAGGGGGCACTGTGGGCTGATCTGAGGTCTGAAGGGGGCACTACAGGCTGATCTGAGGTCTGAAGGGGGCACTACAGGCTGATCTGAGGTCTGATGATGGCACTGTGGGCTGATCTGAGGTCTGAAGGGGGCACTACAGGCTGATCTGAGGTCTGAAGGGGGCACTACAGGCTGATCTGAGGTCTGAAGGGGGCACTACAGGCTGATCTGAGGTCTGAAGGGGGCATGCTGGGCTGATGTGAGGTCTGAAGGGGGCACTGTGGGCTGATCTGAGGTCTGAAGGAGGCACTGTAGGCTGATGTGAGGTCTGAAGGAGTCACTGTGGGCGGATCTGAGGTCTGAAGGGGGCACTGTGGGCTGATGTGAGGTCTGATGGGGGCACTGTGGGCTGATGGGGGCACAGTGGGATGATTTAAGGACCATTACAGCAGTTCCTTATTATTTCTGGGAGCACTACTGGAGGCACTATGGGAAAATGGTTTCTATTATGGGGAATTATTACTACTACCAGGGGTACTATTGGGGGGTGTTACTATTATTAGTACAATATCAGTTTCTATGAGGAGGTAAGTTCTAGACTGGACCGCAGCGAATCAATGGATGTCGTATATCTGGACTTCTCCAAAGCATTTGACATTGTACCACATAAAAGGTTAGTATATAAGATGAGAATGCTTGGCCTGGGAGAAAATGTCTGTATGTGGGTAAGTAACTGGCTCAGTGATAGAAAACAGAGGGTGGTTATTAATGGTACATACTCAGATTGGGTCACTGTAACTAGTGGGGTACCACAGGGGTCAGTATTGGGCCCTATTCTCTTCAATATATTTATTAATGATCTTGTAGAAGGCTTGCACAGTAAAATATCAATTTTTGCAGATGACACTAAACTGTGTAAAGTAATTAACACAGAAGAGGACAGTACACTGCTACAGATGGATCTGGATAGACTGGAGGCTTGGGCAGAGAAGTGGCAGATGAGGTTTAACACTGACAAATGTAAAGTTATGCATATGGGAAGGAATAATGCAAGTCACCAGTACATACTGAATGGTAAAATATTGGGTAACTCTGACATAGAAAAGGACCTAGGAATTTTAGTGAACAGAAATCTAAGCTGCAGAAACCAGTGTCAGACAGCTGCTGCCAAGGCCAATAAGATAATGGGTTGCATCAAAAGAGGCATAGATGCCAGTGATGAGAACATAGTCCTGCCACTTTACAAATCACTAGTCAGACCACACATGGAGTACTGTGTACAGTTCTGGGCTCCTGTGAACAAGGCAGACATAGCAGAGCTGGAGAGGGTTCAGAGGAGGGCAACTAAAGTAATAACTGGAATGGGTGGACTACAGTACCCAGAAAGATTATCAAAATTAGGCTTATTCACTTTAGAAAAAAGACGACTGAGGGGAGATTTAATAACTATGTATAAATATATCAGAGGTCAGTACAGAGATCTCTCCCACGATCTATTTATCCCCAGGACTGTGACTGTGACGAGGGGCTATCCTCTGCATCTGGAGGAAAGAAGGTTTGTACATAAACATAGAAGAGGATTCTTTACGGTAAGAGCAGTGAGACTATGGAACTCTCTGCCTGAGGAGGTGGTGATGGTAAGTTCACTAAAAGAGTTCAAGAGAGGCCTGGATGTATTTTTGGAGGGTAATAATATTACAGGTTATAGTTACTAGAGGGGTCGTTGATCCAGGGAGTAATTCTGATTGCCTGATTGGAGTCGGGAAGGAATTTTTTTCCCTAAAGTGGGGAAAACTGGCTTCTACCTCACAGGGTTTTTTTGCCTTCCTCTGGATCAACTTATAGGAAAACAGGCCGAACTGGATGGACAGATGTCTTTTTTCGGCCTTGTAAACTATGTTACTATGTTACTATGTTAATATGGAGGGCACTACTGCTAAAAAGGGATACTGGTGGAGCATTATCACTACTGGGGCACTATTACTAATGGGACACTCTAGGAGAGAATTATTAGTGGGAGCACGGTGACTATATGGGGTCCTACCTATTTGGCACTGTTATATCTACAGTATAGTATTTGGGGACATTGGGGAGCACAGTGGGCGCAGTATTTTAGGCAGCAGCAGGATAACAGTAAAAGTGGGTAATCTATGATGTCTTTGTGGCAGAGAGAAGATGGAGCTGAAAGAAGTGTCATGGCGGTGTGGGCCAAATAGAGAAGATGATAAAAGAGAAGATCTACATCAGGAAGACGGCACTGGATGTAAGAGGTAAGTGGTGCTGTATCATCTTGTATGTTTGGTGCTGGTGAATGTAATGTCCATCCAGATATGTGTCACCTGCCGGTCTATGGTATGTTACTGCTGCAGCCAATCAGTGCTCTAATGCTGAGAACTGGCTGCAGTGGTCACATGCCATACACCTGTACATCAGTGTGCACATCACTAGCACTATGACAGATGTACACACTCGCCCATTACATGCCTGTCAGTCTTTGTTTACGTGGCAGCAGCAATGATGCCAGAAAGTCCAGCGTGTCACAGGCGTCACCACTGCAGCCATATAACCAAAGCATTCAATGGCAGGGAGGGAACAGCTGAGAATTGTGGATTTCTTTTCCATCTGCCATATTTTATTTTTAATTACTGAACAATCCTCTTTATTCTAACCATACTAGAGCGGTATTTTTATAGTTAGGCTTGCTGGCTTGAATTTTCACGTGGTGGGGGTGGGGGTGCCAGATCCCCATCCGACCTGTGTATGTGTGGTAAGAGCCAGGGGAGGTGTGATGGGTGACGGTGTACGAGCCAATTGGGGGGCGTGGTTTAGCAGACTGGGGGCGTGGTTTAGCAGATTGGGGTGTGGTTTAACATGTTGGGGGTGTGGCCAAAAATGTCCTCCTTTTTGAGATGAAGCCGGTGGCCACCCTATGCCTTACCCACTGACTCCTCTGGTTAAATCTAGTGGTAGGGGTAAGACTGTTCCATTTCTTTTATCATCAGGACAGTATTTTTCAGTAGTCTGCTTAATTTTCATTATTTGATATAGATATTCTAATGGTGTTGGTGTAGACACTGATTTTATTGCATATCTATTAAAAGTTAGATTCTAGTATTGTTCAAAGTGCACTCTTCCCTTTTGTGGGGACACATTATTGTTATTTGACTAAGGAGTGTTGCTCAGAGGTTCTTCATTAGCATCTCCTGATCTCTTCTGTTTTTTCTGGAGTGGTGAGGTGGCAACAGCATGAGGATTCAACACAGTGGCCCAGTCACAGAGTGGTGCGGGGCAAAAGGTCAATTTCTTTAGATGAATTACACCATGTAGCAATTTTCCCAAAATTTTTTTTTCCTAGTTGTTAAGTGTGTTTTCCTCATAGTTTGTACCCTAAATGAATAGAAAAAAGTTATTATTCCCTGTAAACTTTGCTTTTGTGGTCAGCACAATGATATTTTGAAATTGATCTATTTTAAGGATATTTGCCATATTTCAAGATACTTAAAAAGCTTCTGGAATTGTGAGAACTATCAAGAAGTTTCTAGAACTGTCCAGAATTATCTAGAACGTTCTGGGACTGTATAGAATTGTAGGTAGCTGTATAACTACAGTTATATAGGGCCACTATAGCCCTTCCTGAGAGACGGAGAGACATGATCTAATTGATTGGGAGATTGGGATTGCATAGTAAGTGGGCAACAGCCATCACAGACAAAGGGGAATTGACCTAGACAGATAGGTGTGAATTCTTTCTCTATTCAGATTCTGATAACGACAGTATTTGTAAGCCATGTACCGGGGTGGGCTCCCCAGGATACAGCGAAGTCACAGACAAGGAAGGAGACTCCAATTCAGATTGACAAAAACAAGATTTTACTAAGTATTTAACGTTTGTGGGAAGGAAATACCCCAAGCATATATACATACACTCAGCTAGAGGCTGAGGCACTTGTGTTACACAGCATGGTGCTCTATCAGTGTCGCCCAGGCTTCTCCACAGTTTTGCCTATCTGCAGGTTATAGTAACCCAGCAGCTATACCTTTTAATACCCTAATCTCAACGAACAATTCTGTAAGTGTGGTTCAGGAGCGCCGGCAGTATAACACAAACGCTTACAAACTTAACCAATCAATACTAAACCTCAGAAAGAGTATAACCAGTTGTTTGCCACAGTAAACCCCACTTCTGTAGCAAGGTAGCTTGCAGCCTGCACACCACCTGTCTAATCTTCAGGCTTTTACCCAGTAGCTACTGAATTGGTGCCAATACCATAATGTGGTGTGTGCACGGTTACCCACTGTGTCTGCACAGTGGGCCTCAGTTCTTTCACTGACCCGGGTCCGTTGGGTACCTTAACTTTCAGAAGTATCTGATAGAGGATCTCATTCGGCAACCACGCAGTCTCACTGACGCTTCCACTTGTCCTCTCAGCAGGGCTCCTGATGGTAGTTCTTCTAGTCTGTAATACTGCAACAGTCTCTATTCCAGATCTCCTTGCAGAGTCTTGCTCCCTTAGGGAATAGTCTCTCTTGTAGATCACATTAGGAGACACAGACAGTAGATCCTTCTCCTCTGCTTCCTTGCAGCACGGTAAAGCCTAGAATGTATTGGCTTCTTTGAGGCGATGATGTCACAAGATCACGTGACTGCTTAGCACCGCCTCTCTCAGAGCGCGCGAATCCAAGAGCAGGAGCAGGAAACAGGAGCTGTGCTCTTGCATCTGAACTGCGATTGTGGTTAGTGAGTCCTGTTAATACACCCATGGTAATTTATCACCCCTACTGCCCCCCCCCAGCATTTTAGCCACCTAATACCCCCCATACAATATTTTAGTCCCCCTTTTGCCCCCCAATGGTATTTCAGCCTCCCTGCTGCCCCCCCCCCCACTCGGTATTTTAGCCTCCCTGTTTCCCCCCCACTCGGTATTTTAGCCTCCCTGCTGCCCCCACACGGTATTTTAGCCTCCCTGCTGCCCCCCCACTCGGTATTTTAGCCTCCCTGTTGCCTCCCACTCTGTATTTTCTGCCCCCCATGGTATTTTCAGCCTCCCTGCTGCCCCCCACTCGGTATTTTAGCCTCCCTGTTGCCCCCCCACACGGTATTTTAGCCTCCTGCTGCCCCCCCACACGGTATTTCAGCCTCGCCTGCTGCCCCCCCACTCGGTATTTTAGCCTCCTGCTGCCCCCCACGGTATTTTAGCCTCCCTGCTGCCCC
>ONZH01008402.1:0-16905 GCA_900303285.1 Rhinella marina
TACTGATTTTTTTTTGGTTCTTCTTTTAATTGGCCTCCTGCGATATACGGGAATCGAACCCGGGTCAACTGCTTGGGAAGCAGCTATGCTTACCACTTTACCACCAACAGCCACAGCAACTGATAAGAACAGATACTGCCAGCATGAGCAGTGGTGTCACCTGCAGGCGGTGATGGACCTTCGTTGCACCTAGTTGGGTGCTTCCCTAACATGTGATGGGCATTTGCCTCGCCTTTCTTGGTCTGGGTGAGCACAATTGCCATGCAGGGTAACCACCAGGCTGTTGCCTGAGAATTGGGGTAATGGTGGGATTAGGCAGCCTCAGAGGCATCCGTGCATGCTGCCCCTGCTGTTTCCTGTCCATTTCCGTGGTGTTTCCATCATTTTCTGAGGTTTCCAGGTTTTCACCCAGCCTTCCCTAGGCAGAGCCTTGGTCCCCTGCAAAAATTCTCGAGTCTCCCATTGACTTCAATGGGGTTCATTATTCGAAACGAGCATCCGAGCATCGGGAAAAGTTCGACTCGAATAACAAGCACCCGAGCATTTTAGTGCTCGCTCATCTCTATTACTTACATATTAACACATCATCCTTTGAACCTATCTTTGGTAGCTCAATGACATACCCATGGTGCAGCCTGTCAAAAATGAAGCAGTCAATTTACTGATTGACAAATGGAGCACTTGATGTAACAGTCAAGTTATTTTTAACATGAGCGGATTAGATGTTGTACTATTTGGCTATGCAGCTTTTAATTATCAATTCATTTGTTAGTATCACTTTATGGGACTGTATGCTTTAAACTGTAATAGCTCATCTAACTTGGTTGGTTAATGACTAGTGATGAGCGAAGTATTTAAAAATTTGATTCCGCTGCTTTGCTTAACTTCACAAAAAAATCATAAGTAGTGGTTGCAATTACAAGAAGCGGCTGCCCCCTCTTCATTATATCCCTCAGATCATACATGATCACTGCATTTGATATCAATAACAGAGTGTAAAATAATAATAAAAAACCTGATTCATTTGCTTGTGACAGGCCCGCCACCACCATCTTGCTTGATGGTCTGGTACGAAATCTTGCGCGTCCTAAAAATACGTCAGTGCGCACGGTATTTCAGCCAAGATATTCAAGCAAGATGGCGACTGCTGGCCTATTGCAGGCAAATGGATCAGATAAGTATTATTTTTTTTGTTTTTTACACTATTTCAGGTTAAGTTGATTCACTACTGTGAAGCACGAGGAAACTTGGCTTCCAAGCAGTTCAAATTTATCCTGAAATTCGGATCGAAGTCTACTTCGTGGACCTTGATTTGCTCATCACTATTAATGACCTATCAATTTCTGGTTCATTTTCCTCCCATATCTGTGTGTGCGTTTTTACATTTATGTTTGTTTTGTGGCCATTATTAACGTGAAATCAATAACAGTAATATGGAACCAAGCTGGAGATTAAAGGCTATTGGAAGCATGAATCAATTTATAAATTAGGAGCATAAGATTCTTATTTTTTTTCTTGAGAATTATTGTATTTGTGTTTCTCCACATGAAATTGAATTGTAGCCCCACATTTTATAATAATGTTTTAGCTCCATTGTAATGTACGTGTTTTATTACTAACCGTCTCATGGGGGATATATAATAAAATATGCACATTTGCCCATTTTGTTTTTAAATGTAATGCTACAGTATTTTGAACCAATATAATTACGTCTTCAGGGAAAACCTGCATTCTACTTTATTCATATTGATTAGGGCTCAAGTAATTATTAAAGAGTTCCTAATATGTTCCTATTATTGTGGTTGTTTTATGATTAATTGACTCATCAATAAATGCATTAAAGAAACAGTAAAGTATATTGCCATAATACATTTACTTCAAAATGTTACCAGTTTAGGGGATGCAAACCCCAAAAGGCAAAAGATTCTAAACCCTATCCGTAATTATTTTACTGAATGGAAAGAAAAGCACACATTTAACAGAAGAATAACTTTCCTGCCTGTGATGCTTAGTGTTGAGCAAAGCAAAGCATTGAAGTGGAATTTACTTCGCAATGGAGCTGAATTTCTTAGGGCTTTGTGGTAATGAATATGGTTTTCCTAAAATGGTGGCTGCATGTGTTACAAAGTGTAATTAACCCCTTGAGGACCGCCATCTGTGTATATACATCCTATCTGCACATGCCCCATGCAGATAGCACGTATATACACGTGCAGGCAGCGCTTTAATCCCAGTCGCTGATTATCGCTGGGATTAAAGCTCCTGCTCCTGCAATCTAGCAGCCACCATAGTCGCCCCGTTCAATAAAATCTATACATATACTATATACCAAAATGATCGTCATCAAATAGGGAACCCATTGCAATAATTAATTTGGGTGTCAGTTTTAATATTTTAAAAATTAAAATCTATAATTAAAAATTATTTTTTTTTAATAAGAATTAGCGGTTTTCGTCCAAATTACACCTAAAAAATATAAAAAATCTTTTAAAAAAACATTCTAATAAAAAGTCCTAAGTGTCAAGTAAAAAAATTGCAAAAATTAGCTTCGTATTCAAACAAACAAAAAAAATTAGGGTCACTAAACCACCATGTGCCCAAATCACAAAAATTTGCCTGGACATTCAGGCCTTTTATAGGTCCGGTCATGAAAGGGTTCAGAAGCCTAGGAATGCTGGATCACCATAATACTGTGCAGCCAGCCAATTCACAGATAGCCATCCCCTTTGATGTCACAGCCCTATAAAACTCTGATCCTGCACAGTCACCACCATTTCACTGTAAGCTGATCATAGGGAGAGACGTGGCAAGCACTCATGCGCTAGAGACAGTGTTGCTAAAAACTGTTTTAAAGAAGGAATATTGGAGAGGGAGAGTGCAGGTAGGGTACAGGGAGAGTGCAGGGAGATCGTAGGGAAAATTTTTTGAGACTGTAAGGAGAGCGTAGGGAAAGTGTACAGAGACAGCAGGGAGACTGCAGATTGAGTGTTATCACCATGTGCAACACATTCTAGTGCACCCACATTCAGAGTTAATCCTTTATTTTAGTGATACAGTTAGTGTGCTTGAGTATAAGAGGCAGGTGTAATCGCTGTGTGCATTACTAATCCCTTATTTTGGTACAGGATGGTGTAATTTGTTTGCCCTGTACATGTGTGCGGTAGAATAAAATTGATTATAGTTAATGCCATCTGTTAGCTGTTGCATTACATAGTGTTGGTATTAGGTCATGGTTAAATATTTCAGACTGTACATGTGTGCAGTGGAGCAAAATTTATCAAAACAAATGTCTTCTGTAAGCTGTTCTGTTAAATAGCATCAGTTTTAGGCCACAGTTAAATACCGCACCCTGTACATGTGTGCAGTGGAACAAAATTGATTATAGTGAATGCCTTCTGTTAGCTGTTGCGTTACATAGTTTTAGTATTAGGTCACGGTTAAATATATCAATATTAAATCAATAAAGTTGTTCCTTCATTTTCCTTAAAGTGAAAACACAGTAATAACGTTCATTATGATTTCTATCCTTATCTATTGTAACACTTCGGTAGCAGGCTGATTTTATCAGTGCAGCAGAGTTGGGTTTGTCTTTTTGCACAGGGCACTATGATAGTACAATTTTTTATCTAGGGTTTAGCATAGTTAAAAGTCAAGGTAAGGCCTCATGCATACTACCACATTTTCAGGCCGAGTCTGATTTGCATTTTTTGCGGATCGCATATGGACTCATTCATTTCTGCAGGGCCTTCAAAAATGCTGACAGCACATTGATGTTACCTAGATGCAGTCTGCATCCGTGTGACTGATTCACAAATTATAGAACATGTCATATTGTTGTCCATTTTGCAGACAAGAATAGGCACTTCTACAAGCAAGTTGCGGGATGCACATGGCTGGTATCTATATTTTGCGGTTCTGCGGTTTGTGTACTGCAAAAAAAATAATGTTGTGTGCGTGCAGCTTAAATGGTAAAAGTACATATGCCTAAAATATTAAAATTATATACTTTATTGAGATCCAATTTAAAAATAAATAAATAATAAAATATAGATAGAACAGACCTGATCCAGGGAATTATTTTGATTGCCTGATTGAAGTCAGGAAGGAATTTTTTACCCTAAAATGAGAAAAATTGGGTTCTACCTTACAGGGGTTAAATATATCACCCAGTACATGTGTGCAATGTAGCAAAATTTATTATAATGAATGCCTTCTGTTAGCTGTTGCATTAATAGCTTCAGTATTAGGCCACAGTTAAATAATGCAAACTGTCATGTGTGCAGTGGAACTTAATTAATAATAGTGAATGCCTTCTGTTAGCTGTTGTGTTTCATACCGTCAGTATTTGGCCACGACTAAATATTTTACTCTGTACATGTGTGCAGTGTAGCAAAATTTATCATACCAAATGCCTTCTGTTAGCTTTTGCACTAAATAACATCAGTATTGGGTCACGGTTAAATATTTCACCCTGTACACGTGTGCAGTGGAACTAAATTGATTGTAGTGAATACTTTCTATTAGCTGTTGCATTATATAGCATCAGTATTATGCCATGGCTAAATACTTCATCCTGTAAAGGTGTGCAGAGTAGCAAAATTATCATAATGAATGCCTTCTGTTAGCTGTTGCATTACATAGCATGACGTCACAGTTAATATGTGACGTCAAATATTTAGCTCTGTACATGTGTGCAGTGTAGCAACATTTATCATAGTGAATGCCTTCTGTTAGCTGTTGCGCTACATAGTGTTAGTATTAGACCATGGTTAAATACCTCACCCTGTACATGTGTGCAAACGTAACAAAATTGACTATAGTAAATGTAGTGCTGAGCGAGCACCTCTGTGCTCGTATGCTCGGGTACTCTGGCCGAGCACTAGGGGTTGCTCGAGTGATCGGCCGAGCACCTGAGCATAATGTTAGTCAATGGGACTAAACCAGGCACCGCCCGCTCGGAAGAGGGGAGGGTGTCTGGTTAATAGAAAAAGGTCAGAATCGGAACTTCTCCTCTTTTACTCCTTTCACTCTTAAAAGTATGCTAATTAACTGAATTTGTACGCATTAGCACACGCGTACGCATTAGTGTACAAAATGCGTATGCATTAGCTTACAAATTTGTAGGCATTAGCTTACAAATCAACATTACAGTGCGGGGAAGAGACTCAAGCATTGCACTCGAGTACACTCGGTGTTCGGCCGAACGCCGAACGGACCCAAGCGTAGGCATTCTCGGCTGAACAGCGAGTTCGGCCAAGCATGCTCGCTCAACACTAAGTAAATGCCTTCTGTTAGCTGTTGCAGTGACTGAGGGAGCTGCATCCCTCTGCTTTAGCTCACTGATGCCACAGTTAGTGTTAATCATGGCATCTGAGGGATTAAATGACGGGTTCGGCGGGATCACCATTCCCTGTCATTGTGGCTGGGTGTCTGTTGTATGATACAGCTGGCAACTGTTGCATATGAAACAGGCTCACTGACACTACCTGCTCCATAGATTCCCTAGGCTACCATGACATACGGGTACATCACGGTTGTTCAAGGAGTAAGGCTAGTTTCACACTAGCGGCACTGGACTATGGCAGGCTGTTCTGGCATACTTTTGTTCTGGCCGCCTCTCAGCAAGTTTGCCGTGCTGCGGCCGGATCCGCGGCCCGCCCCAATTACAGTGAATGGGGTCGGAGCATAGTTCCCGCCCCACACTTGCACCTGCGGCAGCACGGATCCAGCGGGCTGTTCACCTGCCGGAACAGCGTGCCGGAGTCCAGTGCCGCAAATGTGAAAGTACCCTTAGATACTCTTACAGTTACTGGCACTTCTGCTGCTGAAACCACTCTCCCTTATTTATTGTGATAAATGACAGATTATATTGCAACAAATCTATTTTCTTATGTTACTTCAGCCGAATCAAATTTTTCAAAACTTCAAAAAATTCTAAAAAGTACCTAATTTGTCTATTAGTCCTGGCTCTAAGTGCATGTGCCCTTGCTGAAGCCGAGTACACATGGATGTATAAAAGTTACTGACTATATGGTCTTCATGAGACACATATTCTCCCCTAGATATAAAATTTATATGGCATGCACACATGGCGCATATAGAACATAACTTGGACTACTTCTGCAGCCATGTTAATGAACCCAAACTTTAGGGAGATCATCTCCCTTTGATAATTTCTTGCGATAGAAGTTCTGAATTTCTGGTGGAGACTCAACCATAAGTGTCATAGTACTTTTGCAAACTGGACAGATAAGAAATAGGGTCATTTAAGAGTAACACGCTCTGTTTTCACAATATTCCTCTTCCACCTGTTTCAAAGCAGTGGCGAAAATGATATTAGACACCATAAAAGGATCATATAAATGTAAGTGATCCCTTTGGTTAAAGAAAAAAATTAAATTAACTAGAGAACTAACACAAAACTTACCTGATACTCTTCTTTTTATCTTTTTAGTTACATATTTGCTAATTTTTGGGCTTCTCTTCTGACATGACCAGAACACTTCAAGGACACTTCAAGGACTGCTTGAAGCATACCATGCCTTTGGTAGTCTGAGACATTCCTTGCTGCCATGGAATTGGCCAGCACTATTTACATGAACTGGGCAACTAGGGAATGTCTTGGGCCACCAATCAGATCTGAAGTGGTGCAATCTTGAATGCCAAATGAGGAGCCCAAGATTTTTTTTTTTTTTTAAATGAATGGTCATTTTAAGGTATCTCTATGACATAAGTACCTGAAATTTCACTTTTCTCTAAGAAATGCACATGTTTAAGTAATAGTACACATTGATATATTTTATGAGTAATGGTAATGTGAAGCGGCACTTGGTACATCCCCAGCTTGATCGGTAAGTTGCTTTGCTCATGTGAACAAAATTGGTGCATTGGCAGACTCAGAGGTCGCATGATGCTGTGGTTTCCACTGCTTGTTTATTAGCAAGCATGCATGTCTCTAGAATACACCAGCACATGCACAGGCAGGAAATGCTGTAGACCCCTGACACTCTCAACAAACCACTAATGCATAAATTGTTCCCTTTCCCACAAAGCAAATTACGAATCGGAAGGGTAACATACTATTTCCATAGACACCTATGAGTAAGCGATATAACTTTCCATGATAGGGCAAATTATATTCATATTTGGAAAGTGCTCAGCCCATCTAACAGATTCATTGCATTTCATTACTATTATCATTGAAATAAATGGTATAAATCAATTGAAACACAGAGATAATTGCAGCGACTGATGCAATACAGTTAACACATCGTTTATGGCATACACAGAAAATGTAAATGATTTTATTTGCAACCAACATTGGTACCTAAGAAAACGGTAACTACCCATGCAAAAATACAAGGTCCTATACAGCTCTATATATGTAACAATAAAAAGATGTGGATCTTGGAATCTGAGGTAACAAATACAAATACAAAAAAATATTGTGACCCAAAAAAGGTAAAAGGAAAATAACTAGTTGTAATATAATCAAGTTTGTACTTATAATGATTGATATAAGCAGATTTATAAAATGTTATTAATCAAATAGCTTGCACGTGGTAGTAAAAAAATGATGATTTTCTTCACTATTTCATATTTTATTTATTTCACTCACTTACATGATGCTGACATATTTCACACCACTTTACAGACCCAGTGGAGCTCACAAGTTCCTATCAGAATGTCTTAGGAGTGTTAGAGGAAACTGGAGTATCCATAGGGAACCCACACAAACACTTGGAGAATGTACAAACTTCATGCAGCTGTTGTCCTTGTCGGATTTGAGCCCCTTTCACTAGTGTTGATCGAGCACCGCGATGCTCGGGTACTCGGGTGCTCTGGACGAACACTAGGTGGTGCGCGAGTGCTCGGCCGAGCACCGAGTATAATGGAAGTCAATGGGAGAACCCAAGCACTAAACTTGGCGCCCTCTGCTCTGCAGAGGGGAGGGTGTCTGGTTCATAGGGAAAGGTGAGAAAATGGTGGAAACACCACTGAAATGGTTTGGGAACAGCATGGGGAGGATGTTTGGATGCATCTTGGACTCCAAAGTCGCTGCTGTTAACAAAGTTGTCCGAGTATTATGCCACTTTTACGGAATGACAAGAATACACCCAAAACCAAAAATATAATCGATTTTGGAGGAAATATTGTTAGGAAACATATATTTACTTGTACGTAAAGCCCAAGTGCAGCCAAAAATTACAAGTAAGAGGCACTCTGATACAACCGGTATATCACATAAAGGAGGGCCTCATTCACATTGTGGTACAATTGTTCATGTTGTGGGACTCCTACACTCATAAAGCCTATGCACAAAGGGAAAGGGCTGGCAAAAATTACAAGAAACAGGCACTCCAATACACCCTTTATTACACATAAAGGAGGGCATCAGACGCACACCCTTGAAAAATTTCGATTGATGGCCTGCTGCTGAAAACAATAGGGGTGACGTGCTGCTGCTGAGCTAACCGTCTAAAACATTATGGGTGAGGTGCTGCTGCTGAGCTGACCGTGTAAAAAAATTATGGGTGACATGCTGCTGCTGAGCTGACCGTCTAAAACATTATGGTTGAGGGCCTGCTGGTGAGCTGACCGTATAAAACATTATGGTTCCTGGCCTGCTGGTGAGCTGTTCGTCTAAAACATTATGGTTATGGGCCTGCTGGTGAGCTGACCGTATAAAACATTATGGTTCTGGGCCTACTGGTGAGCTGACCGTCTAAAACATTATGGTTCCGGGCCTGCTAGTGAGCTGACCATCTAAAACATTATAGTTCCGGGCCTGCTGATTAGCTGACCGTCTAAAACATTATAGTTTAGGGCCTGCTGGTGAGCTGACCGGCTAAAACATTATAGTTCAGGGCCTGCTGGTGAGCTGACCATCTAAAACATTATGGATGAGGGCCTGCTAGTGAGCTGTCTAAAACATTATGGTTCCGGGCCTGCTGATGAACTGACCGTCTAAAGCATTATGGGTCAGGGCCTGCTGGTGAGCTGACCATCTAAAACATTATGGTTCAGGGCCTGCTGGTGAGCTGTATTAGAATGCACCAGCTGCGCAGGTGGTGTTAGCGTCAGGTGTTCTTTTTGCCCCAAAAGAAAAAAATAAATTGCAGCCGGATATAACAATAGACTTTTGTGTCTTTTTAACACAACAAATAGCCCTGCCTAGCCAAATCCTATCCCTATACTATCTGTACCTCCTTGCGCAAACGTTATACAGCAGGCGCAGATGAGGTACTGTCGGCTTGATTAGCTTGAGAAAAAATAGCAACGAATGTCAGGTATATAGACTACAGAAACATAATAATGCACATGCTGTGCAAGTGGTGTTAACCTAAGGCAAACTTGCGTTCTTTTTGACCCAAGAGAAACAAATAAATTGCAGCCGGATTAACAATAGACTTTTGTGTCTTTTTAACAGAACAACCTGCCCTGCCTAGCCAAATCCTATCCCTACACTATCTGTGCCTCCTTGCGCAAACATTATACAACAGGCGCAGATGAGGTACTGTCGGCTTGATTAGCGGCAGAAAAAATAGCAACGGATTAAGAGAATTAAGTAATGTCATCGCCAGACCCTTATTTCTGATATTTAAGGACTCTATACTGACAGGGAGTGTTCCACAGGATTGGCGCATAGCAAATGTGGTGCCAATATTCAAAAAGGGTCCAAAAACAGAGCCCGGGAACTATAGGCTGGTAAGTTTAACATCAGTCGTGGGTAAACTGTTTGAGGGTTTTCTAAGAGATGCTATCTTGGAGTACCTCAATGAAAATAAGCAAATTACTCCATATCAGCATGGCTTCATGAGTGATCGGTCATGTCAAACCAATTTAATCAGTTTCTATGAGGAGGTAAGTTCTAGACTGGACCGCAGCGAATCAATGGATGTCATATATCTGGACTTCTCCAAAGCATTTGACACTGTACCACATAAAAGGTTAGCATATAAAATGAGAATGCTTGGCCTGGGAGAAAATCTCTGTATGTGGGTAAGTAAATGGCTCAGTGATAGAAAACAGAGGGTGGTTATTAATGGTACATACTCAGATTGGGTCACTGTAACTAGTGGGGTACCACAGGGGTCAGTATTGGGCCCTATTATCTTCAATATATTTATTAATGATCTTGTAGAAAGCTTGCACAGTAAAATATCAATTTTTGCAGATGACACTAAACTGTGTAAAGTAATTAACACAGAAGAGGACAGTATACTGCTACAGATGGATATGGATAGACTGGAGGCTTGGGCAGAGAAGTGGCAGATGAGGTTTAACACTGACAAATGTAAGGTTATGCATATGGGAAGGAATAATGCAAGTCACCAGTACATACTAAATGGTAAAATATTGGGTAACTCTGACATGGAAAAGGACCTAGGAATTTTAGTGAACAGCAAACTAGGCTGCAGAAACCAGTGTCAGACAGCTGCTGCCAAGGCCAATAAGATAATGGGTTGCATCAAAAGAGGCATAGATGCCCGTGATGAGAACATAGTCCTGCTACTTTACAAATCACTAGTCAGACCACACATGGAGTACTGTGTACAGTTCTGGGCTCCTGTGAACAAGGCAGACATAGCAGAGCTGGAGAGGGTTCAGAGGAGGGCAACTAAAGTAATAACTGGAATGGGTGGACTACAGTACCCAGAAAGATTATCAAAATTAGGGTTATTCACTTTAGAAAAAAGACGACTGAGGGGAGATCTAATAACTATGTATAAATATATGAGAGGTCAGTACAGAGATCTCTCCCATGATCTATTTATCCCCAGGACTGTGACTGTGACGATGGGACATCCTCTGCGTCTGGAGGAAAGAAGGTTTGTACACAAACATAGAAGAGGATTCTTTACAGTAAGAGCAGTGAGACTATGGAACTCTCTGCCTGAGGAGGTGGTGATGGTAAGTTAACTAAAAGAGTTCAAGAGAGGCCTGGATGTATTTTTGGAGGGTAATAATATTACAGGTTATAGTTACTAGAGAGGGGTCGTTGATCCAGGGAGTAATTCTGATTGCCTGATTGGAGTCGGGAAGGAATTTTTTTCCCTAAAGTGGGGAAAACTGGCTTCTACCTCACAGGGTTTTTTTTTTTCCTTCCTCTGGATCAACTTATAGGAAAACAGGCCGAACTGGATGGACAGATGTCTTTTTTCGGCCTTATAAACTATGTTACTATGTTACTATGGATGTCAGGTATATAGATTACAGAAACGTAATAATGCACACACTGTGCAGGTGGTGTTAGCATCAGGCAAACTTGCGTCCTTTTTGCCCCAATAGAAAAAAAAATTGCAGTCAGATATAACAATAGACTTTTGTGTCTTTTTAACAGAACAACTAGCCCTGCCTAGCCAAATCACTACACTATCTGTGCCTCCTTGCGCAAACGTTATAAAGCAGACGCAGATGAGGTACTGTCGGCTTGATTAGCTGCAGAAAAAATAGCAACGGATTTCAGGTATATAGGATACAGAAAGTATTAGAATGCACCAGCTGCGCAGGTGGCGTTAAGGTCAGGCCACCTTGCGCAATTTTTAAGCCCCCCCCAAAAAAAATATTGTAGCCAGATATCACAATAGCCCTTAAAAGGGCTTTTGGGTATTTTCAACTGAAAATCTAGCCCTGCCAAGCCAATTTCTCTCCCTGCACTATCTGTCCCTCCTTGCAGCAGCTCTCCCTGACTCGGTCTGAGCCGGTCACATGTCACCGGGGTGGTATATAGCACCCGATTGCGCGTTCCCGGCCAGCCAATCACTGTAATGCCAGTAGCCAAGATGGCTAAGACATCACAGTGAATGCCAGTACCTTCCTGCACGCTAATTGGCTAATTAGCGTGCGGGGAGGGGACTCGAGCATTGCGCTCGAGCACACGCGCTCGCACTCGCTCATCACTACCTTTCACCATAAATAAATTTTACATATTTCAGGTACAGAAGACAGAGTGAATGATGCAAATATTGACAGAGAATGCTGATAACAATTGTATTTGCAGCAGATCTGTTGTATGTTTTCGTCAATGCAAACTATTTTCTAGAATGACAATACTAACAGAAATAATTCTCTATGAGTGGCATTTGCAAATACTATTGTGACAAAAGATTCATAGTTAATACTAGTCCTTTGGTTGTCATGTCTGCCACAGTTGTCAGAACGGCAATAACTGCATTGTTTAACATTTGACACAATAAATACTAATGGAACGTATCAGGCATTTACTTATTTTCATGTCACTATTAATACCACTTACATCACATTACACCCACAGCCGTGAAGAGCAGCAGACAATAATATTAAACTTCAAAAAAAAAGATACAACATTACTTTAGGACCGTTGTGCATGTTACGCGGGATGCCGAGTATTTAAGATTTACTTATGATACAGTTCATCTAAGACATTCAAAGTAACTGTCTGTAATGGCATCTTATCTCTGCCATTACAGAGTCTTCTCTAACTCCAGTGCTTAATTATTCATGGAGTTTATTAAAAAGCATACAGTCCTAACTACTTTCATATTTCCACTCTTACCCTGGCTTTATAAAGTTATAATGCAGAGTGGAAATAAAAAGAAGCTTTTAAAAATTGGAAAAAAGTGCTTATTATGTGTTTGCAGTTATTCTGTTCTGCTCGAAGGATTAACAAATCAATAAAGTTGTTCCTTCACTTTCCTTAAAGTGAAAACACACTAATAACGTTCATTATTATTTCTATCCTTATCTATTGTAACACTTCGGTAGCAGGCTGGTATTATCAGTGCAGCAGAGTTGGATTTGTCTTTTGGTTTTTGGTACAGTGCACCATAATAGCACAATGTGTTATCTAGGGTTTAGCATAGTTAGAAGTCTAGGTATTTTCAGGCTGAGTCAGATTTGCATTTTTTGTGGATCGCATGCACACTCATTCATTTCTACGGGGCCCTCAAAAATGTGGACAGCACACTGATGTCACCCGGATGCTGTCTGCATCTGTGTGACCGATCCGCAAATTATAGAACACTTTGAGAAGGTAGGACCGGGGGAGAAGAGGACACTGGCTAGCTTTTCTCTACACCTAGAAGTCACCTCAGCTATCTGATTGTGTTTATAATAATAAACTAGGGAGAAGAGGACACTGGCAGCTTTCGTCTCTACCTAGAAGTCATCTCAGTTCTGATTGTGTCTATAATAATAAACTGGGGAGTTTCTTTAATAATTTATCAAGTTTTTTATATGAACATAGGTTGGTTGAGGGCTGTACATTGTATATATGTATGTAGTGCAGTAAGTCTACTGTGTTATGAGCCACTTGTGCAGGTGGTGGGAGACTAGGGGTCCACCTTGCTTAGGAAATTCCCCTGTACCCCTATGGGCCAGTCCGAGCCTAGTTGTTACACTTCAGATATCTTTGCACTGTCATCTTTGTAGCTGTGGTTTATTTATTTAGTGTACATCCCCACAGTTTATTCCCTTTGGGGATTTATTTTAGTTTCGCACTTTGCACTTGGACCCTTATGGTATGGGTTCCTTATTTCTTGCCTATGTGTTTTTATATTTCGGCATATGTACTTTTCTTAAGTAGCAGTTTTTATTTATGTGCTGTCCTGGTTTCCTGATCCACACCTGTGTACTTTACTTGTATTCTTTAGTTTACTTATTCTTAGGCCTGTTTCAAACTTCCATTGTTGTTTCCAGTATTGTGTATGTCAATACCGTGAAAAGAAAATGTTTCTGTTTAGTCCTCATGCCTTCTGAATGGAAAGAGATCCATTCAGGATGCATCAGGATGACTACCGTTTCATCAGCATTCCGTTTTGTGACTGAACAAACAACCGCTGCAAGCGGCGGTTTTGTGTCCAGTCATAAAAACGGGGACAAAACTATGTAAGTCAATGGTGACGGATTCGTTTTTTTGAGGAACCAAACAAATGGATCAGTCACCTGTTGACTTTCAGTGTATTTAGTAGCTGAGCCCTTTTTTCCGTTTTCATTTCACACAACCGCATCCTAATGGATGCATCCCGATGTGCAAAATTAAAACGGATCCATTTACTTCTGGTATAAAGATCCTCTGTCAGATCTTAATACCAGAATTAACAATGCAAGTGTGAAAGTAGCTTTAGATTGGTGTGTTTTCTGGACCGCTGCTTATGTGGTATAGTCTGTAAATATGTATGGGACAGGGAATAGCAGGGCGGGTCCCTCGTTCAGGACCCAGAATTAAGAGCAGCTACAATAAAAGCTCCTGCACTGGATGTCAGTGTGTCAGTGAATTGCATTAACCACCTCTTACAATTAAAGGGGTTGTCTCACAAAAAATATTCTAAAGTTTTCCAACAAGAACCTGAATACTTTTGTAATTGCATGTAGCTAAACTTTTGCATAGCCGCTGAGTTATTAAACAAAATATCTGTATAGTCTCATCTGCTGTATGTTTATTTTTTCTTATTTCTTTGATCTGCTGACTGGGATGGCCGCACATGCTCAGTTTAATCCTTCAGCTGCCTCTTGAGCTATGATAGGGAGAGCTAAGACACTCCTCCTTAGCTGCAGCAAAAAATAAATAAATAAAAAAAAAACTCTTCTTGAGCATTCAGCTTGATATAAATCTAGATGGATACAGTGGAGGTAAAAAAAAACAATCTCAGGTGGCAGGTTCTAGAGGTAGTAAAAAGTGGAAACAATGAGGAGGAGAACAGTAGGAGACCTTTTGGATAGTGAAACTGCAGTCCTTAATACCTAAAGGGTTAAATGAAATTTGTAGCTTTAGTGCTTTTATATGATTGATCGCTTTCATGTTTTAGGATTATTTTTGGCTATGTATAGTGCCTTGCGAAAGTATTTGGCCCCCTGGAACTGTTCAACCTTTTGCCACATTTCAGACTTCAAACAAAAAGATATAAAATTTTAAATTTTTGGTGAAGAATCAACAAGTGGGTCATAATTGTGAAGTGGAACAAAATTTATTGGATCATTTAAACTTTTTTTGTAATAATAAAACTGAAAAGTGGGGCTTTCAAAATTATTCGGCCCCCTTGCATTTATACTTTGTTGCGCCACCTTTTGCTGCGATTACAGCTGCAAGTCACTTGGGGTATGTCTCTATCAGTTTTGCACATCTAGAGACTGAAATTCTTGCCCATTCTTCCTTGCAAAACAGCTGGAGCTCTTTGAGGTTGGATGGAGAGCATTTGTGAACAGCAGTTTTCAGCTCTTTCTACATATTCTCAATTGGATTCAGGTCTGGACTTTGACTTGGCCATTCTAAGACCTGGATACGTTTATTTTTGAACCATTTCATTGTAGATTTTGCTTTATGTTTGGGATCATTGTCTTGTTGGAAGATAAATCTCCGTCCTAGTCTCCAACAGGTTTTCGTCCAGAATGGTCCTGTATTTGGCTCCATCTTCCCATCAATTTTAACCATATTCCCTGTCCCTGCTGATGAAAAGCAGGCCCAAACCATGATGCTGCCACCACCATGTTTGACAGTGGGGATGGTGTGTTCAGGCTGAAGATCTGTGTTGATTTTACGCCAAACATATCGTTTTCCACTGTTTCCAAAAAGTTCGATTTTGGTTTTATCTGACCGGAGCACCTTCTTCCACATGTTTGGTGTGTCTCCCAGGTGGCTTGTGGCAAACTGTAAACAAGACTTTTTATGGATATCTTTGAGAAATGGCTTTCTTCTTGACACTCTTCCATAAAGGCCAGATTTGTGAAGTGTTCGACTGATTGTTGTCCTATGGACAGACTCTCCCACCTCTCCCAACTTTTCAGTTTTATTATTCCAAAAAAAGTTTAAATGATCCAATAAATTTTGTTCCACTTCACAATTTTGACCCACTTGTTTTTGATTCTTCACCAAAAATTTAAAATGTTATATCTTTTTGTTTGAAGCCTGAAATGTGGCACAAGGCTGAAAAGTTCCAGAGGGCCGAATACTTTCGCAAGGCACTGTATTTTGTGTAAGGGATATGGTTTGTATATATGTTGGTGCTATAAATACCCCACCTCCCCCTCTACCTACAAGCATGAGTAAGGGGGCATGTTCACTCGAAAGGTCACATGGAGAGGAGGAGGTGTGAATGACCTCTGTCTTAGCATCCCTCATGATGTACCATTTTATATTGGAATGAAGTAAAGAAATAAAAGAAACAAAAGCAACTTGTGAGTATGACTTCTATTTCTCACTCACTCCTCACTGACTCAAAAAGAACACACAAGTCTGCAAATTTGAAAGATTAAAAGCCATGTAATCTCAGAAAAAAAAATAAAAATATATACAGTGCCTTGCGAAAGTATTTGGCCCCCTGGAACTTTTCAAACTTTTGCCATAGAAACATAGAAACATAGAAGATTGACGGCAGAAAAAGACCACCTGGTCCATCTAGTCTGCCCTTTTATTATCCTTTTATTTTTATCTTAGGATAGATACATGTTTATCCCAGGCATGTTTAAATTCAGTTACTGTGGATGTATCAACCACCTCTGCTGGAAGTTTGTTCCAAGCTTCTACTACTCTTTCAGTGAAATAATATTTTCTAATGTTGTTCTTGATTTTTCCCCCAACTAACCTCAGATTGTGCCCCCTTGTTCTTGTGTTCTGTTTCTTATTAATAACACTTCCCTCCTGAACTTTATTCAGTCCTTTAACATATTTAAAGGTTTCAATCATGTCCCCCCTTTCTCTTCTTTCCTCCAGACTATACATATTAAGAACTCGGAGTCTTTGCTTTAGACCTTCTACCATTTTTGTAGCTCTTCTTTGGACTCGTTCTATTTTAGCAATATCCCTTTGCAGGTGAGGTCTCCAGAATTGAACACATTGCCACATTTCAGGCTTCAAACAAAAAGATATAACATTTTAAAATTTGGTGAAGAATTAACAAAACGTGGTTCATAATTGTGAAGTGGAAC
>ONZH01008403.1:0-217500 GCA_900303285.1 Rhinella marina
TCATGGAAGACAAAACCTGGACACAAAATCCAAGTCGATGAAATAGCGGCTGCACCGATCCAGAAAAGCAGACCTGTACATGAGGCTGACTGGACCTCAATAGTGCGGGGCAAAAAACATTTTAGAAATTTTAGGAGTACCCTGAGCTCCTAGGCAGTCCTCCCGACAACTGCCTAGGAGCGGAAGTTTTTCCTGCTGTGACTTCTTGGACAGGCATTTAGCTGATGTTCGGGACTCCCACAGTAGAAACATAGTCGATTCTTCCGGCGATGTCCCTCCTCTGCTCTGGGGTGATACTGTCGAGCTCCATTGGTTCAGGCCCAGGTAGAGATGAGACCGTACGAGGGTCAGCCGAGGAGCGGGGACACCGAGGTGGAGTCTGGACCTAGGCGTCGTCTGCCCGGATGCGAGGGTCATAGCTTCGTCAAGCGTTTAGGTTCTGCATGAGTTAATAATAAGTCTTTTACCTGGTCTGAGAGGCCGGTCATGAATAGGTCTTTCAAGGCCTGATTGTTCCACCCCAAATCCGTCACGTACTGTCTGAACGTAGCACAATATTCTTCCGCCATTTGTCTACCCTGACGGAGGGATAACAAGTGGGAAACCGCTAACGTAGGTCGGTCTGGTTCATCATAAATCTGACCCAGTGCAGACAAAAAACTGTCCAGAGAAGAGGCAGAGGTGAATAGGAGGTAAGGAAAGCGCCCAATTTTGCGGGAGAGACATAACAGCCCCACCTTTTGCGCTCAGTCCCAGAGGACCGAGATCGTAAAAAAAAATAAAGTTTACACCCTTCCCGAAATGAAAAAATTTCTTACAGTCGCCGGAAAAAAGGTGGGAAGGGGACTGAACGGCCGGAGGTGGCACCGGGACCATAGCATACATGTCTTCCTGAACCTGAAAGCGGATAGCCAGATCTTGAACCAACTTGGTCAAGGCCTGGACCTGCGCAACCACAGCTGACATAGGCTCCATAGGTGGAGTGAACGTCGCTGGACGTATGCAGGTTGCAGGCCTCTTTTGGCCAGTGTTTCTGTCAGGGCTGGGATACACAGATAGGGGTAAGTGATCCCTAAGCTAACCCCAACCTTTCTCTGCCTATTGCCCACTCAGGCAACCCCTGAGTCGACACCAGAAGACTTGAAATACACTAGAAAACGTGCAGGGAAGGGAAGACAAACAAGACAGACAACAAGAAAATGGGAAGTCAGGTAGCCACGTCAAAACCAGGAGAGTATGTCAGGAACAAATCAGCAAGCAAGAGAAGTCAAAAACACGCAAGGGTCAAAGAACAACAAGAGTCTAACTGCAGAGCAAAAATACAACCAGGTAGTAGCAAGGAATCCAAACACTGGCATCTAGGAAAACATTAGAGGCCCTTAAATACCTAGCAGACCCCACCCAACCAGCTGACTGGGAGGAGAAAGCAGGAACCAAAACTTAACTCCTGAGATACCAATAACAGAAAATAAAAGACACTAAATTGCTCGCGTTTCCGGCGACCAGTAACAGGCGCGAGCGAGAGTGCGCACCAGCCACGTCCCCTGGCACTTATGACGTCGCGCGCGTCCCTGCCTGGGACGCGCATCCACAGCCAGAGACCGCCGGCTGGAGGAGACCTGCGAAATAGCGGCGAAGCCTGCCAGGCACCACCTCGCCAGAAGCAGGGGCAGGACAGCAGAACGGGTGCATGCTCCGTCTGACATCTTAGTTGAACTGTGGAAATTGTTTCGCAGAGGCCTGTAGGTGGCCTCCGGAAAAATTGTTTAGAGAGGGCCTGTAGGTGGACTCCGGAAAAATTGTTTGAGAGAGGGCCTGTAGGTGGACCTCCGGAAAAATTGTTTGGAGAGAGGGCCTGTAGGTGGACCTCCAAAATTGTTTGGAGAGAGGGCCTGTAGGTGGACCTCTGGAAAAATTGTTTGAGAGAGGGCCTGTAGGGGGCCCTCCTGAAAAATTGTGGTAAAAGAGTGCCAGTTGGACCTCTAAAAAATGGCGTTTTTTTTTGGTCAGCGTTAGGCAAAGACGACATGGAGGAGGAGGAGTAGGAGGAGTAGAGAAGAGGAATCGGATACATAAGTAATGTTAATCTTTAGCTGCTTTCCCCCGGAGGAGATTTGAATTCCGGTGAAATCCAGGCTTTGTTCATTTTAATAAGCGTCAGCCTGTCAGCGCTGTCAGTTGACAGGCGTGTACGCTTATCGGTGATGACGCCACCAGCTGCACTGAATACCCGCTCTGACAGCACGCTAGCGGCAGGGCAGGCCAGCACCTCCAAGGCGTACAGCGCCAGTTCAGGCCACGTGTCCAGCTTTGAAACCCAGTAGTTGTATGGAGCAGAGTGATCGCTACGGACGTTGGTATGGTCAGCTAGGTACTCCCTCACCATCTTTCTGTACAGCTCCCCCCTACTCTGCCTAGACTGGGGACAGGTGACAGTGTCTTGCTGGGGTGACATAAAACTGGCAAAGGCCTTGGAGAGCGTTCCCCTGCCAGTGCTGGACAAGCTGCCTGCTCGCCTCCTCTCCCCCGCTACTTGGCCCACAGAACCATGCCCTCTGCCGCTAGCGGCGTCAGATGGGAAGGAATTGTTTCAGCTTGTGCACCAGGGCCTGTTGATATCTATTCACTCTCATACTCCTTTCCTCTGCAGGGATGAGAGTGGAAAGGTTCTGCTTGTACCGTGGGTCCAGGAGAGTGAACACCCAGTAATCGGTGTTTGAAAAAAATTCTTCTAACGCGAGGGTCACGGGATAGGCAGCCTAACATGAAGTCTGCCATGTGCGCCAGAGTCCCAACACGCAAGAATTCCCTCTCCTCACTGGCCTGACTCTCCATTTTCCTCCTCCTCCTCCTCCTCCAAGTCCTCCTCTTCAGCCCATACACGCTCAAGAGTTAAGGACTGAGCACTGGTACCCTCTACTGTCTCGCCGACATTCTCCTCCTCTTCCTCCTCATCCTCATCCCCTCATCGCTGAGCAGGCTGACAATATCATGGACAATGGCGGCATCGCCGCTGACCATCTGTGTTGACTCCTCAAAGTTGCTCAACACCTGGCAGATATCAGACATCCACGTCCACTCCTCATTGTAGACTTGAGGAATCTGACTGACCTGACTACCAGTTCTGGTGGAAGTTGACATCTGGCAGTCTACAATCGCTCTGCGCTGCTGGTAAACTCTGGATAACATGTTTAATGTCGAATTCCATCTCGTGGGCACGTCGCACAACAGTCGGTGAGCGGGCAGTTGTAGGCGGCGCTGCGCTGCCCTGAGAGTGGCAGCATCTGTGGTGGACTTGCGGAAATGCGCACAGATGCGGTGCACCTTGGTGAGCAAATCAGACAGATTGGGGGTATGTCTTGAGGAACCGCTGAACTATTAGAATTGAAGCACGTGGGCCAGGCATGGCACATGTGTCAGTCTGCCGAGTTGCCAGAGCCGCCACCAGGTTATGCCCGTTGTCACACACACAACCATGCCTGGCTTGAGGTTCAGCGGTGCCAGCCACAGATCGGTCTGCGCCGTGATGCCCTGTAACAGCTCTTGGGCGGTTGTGCCTTTTGTCACCTAAGCTCAGCAGTTTGAGCACCGCCTGCTGGCGCTTACCCACAGCACTGCTGCTGCGCCTAGAGCTACCGACTGAAGGCACAGTGCCCACGGATGGTAATTCGGAGGAGGAGGTGGAGGAGGAGGAAGGGTCGGAGGTGGAGGCATAGTACGTCTGAGAGACCGTGACCGAGGTAGGCCCCGCAATCTTCGGTGTGGGCAGTACATGAGCGGCCCCAGGGTCAGACTCGGTCCCAACCTCCACCAAGTTAACCCAATGTGCCGTCAGTGATATATAGTGTCCCTGCCCGGCAGCACTTGTCCATGTGTCTGTGGTTAGGTGGACCTTCTCAGAAACAGCGTTGGTCAGGGCACGGATGATGTTCTGTGACACGTGCTGGTGTAGGGATGGGACGGCACATCGGGAAAAATAGTGGCGGCTGGGGACCGAATATCGAGGGGCAGCCACCGCCATGAGATTGTGAAAGGCCTCGGTCTCTACCAGCCTATAGGGCAGCATCTCCAGGCTCAGCAATTTGGAGATGTGGACGTTGAGGGCTTGGGCATGTGGGTGGGTGGAACTGTATTTCCTCTTGCGCTCCAGCGTCTGCTGTAAAGACAACTGAACGCTGCGCTGGGACACATTGGTGGACACTGTGGAGGATCGTGGAGGCAAAGGTGTGCTTTTTCCGGCGGGAGGCGCTCATGCCGGGGTCCTGGGCAGGGGGTTTACTAGCCAGAGGCAGCGAGTGGCACAGGGGAAGGAGCAGTGGTGTGACCCGCAGGAGGTGAACGGCCTTGGTTTAGCACTCATATGCCTGCGCATGCTGGTGGTGGTTAGGCTAGTAGTGGTGGCACCCCTGCTGATCCTGGTGTGGCACAGGTTGCACACCACAGTCCGTCGGTCATCCTCACTTTCTTTAAAGAACCTCCAGACTTGCGAACATCTAGGCCTCGCCACGGGAGCTTCACTACGTGAAACAGTTGCTGCTGATGCACCAGCTCTGGCCCTGCTTCTCCTTCTGGCCACACCACTACCTCTTCCAAACCTGTTCTGGTGCAGCACTCGCCTCCGCCTCAGAAGCACTGTCTTCACTCGGCTTATCAACCCAGCTTGGGGCCAGTCACCTTGTCATCCTCCGATTTCCTCAGTCTGCTCCCCCTTCGGACTTCCTGCCCTGACAACAACTTCACCACTGTCTGACAACTGTGTCTCCTCATCGTCCGACACCTCTTTACACACTTCTTCCACTAAGTCAACAATGTCATCACCCTCAGACTGCGACAGTTGGAAAACTTGGGCATCGGAGAGAGGGTCAGCAGCAACCTGAAAAGTGTTTTGTGACTGTGGGAAGGGTCCAGAAAACAGTTCCTGAGAGTATGCCGGATCGCATTCCATTCCATTCGCATTTTCCTGGGAGGGGGCAGACTGGGGGGAAGGAGGTTGAGGTGGAGGAGCCAGAGGAGTGCTGCCTTGGGTAACGTGGGTGGACTGCGTGGAAGACTGACTGGTGGACAAATTACTTGAAGCATTGTCCGCCAATCCACAACATCACCTGTTCGCATTGTTGTGGTTTCAACAGTCTTCTACCACGTGTCCCTGTAAGTTGAGACATGAAGCTAGGGATTGTAGCTCTGCGGCGTTCCCCTGCTCCCTCATCAGCAGGTACTGTCTCACCCTGCCCAGGACCACGGCCTCTGCCCCCTGCAGTAATTGAATGCCCACGCCCTCGTCCTCGACCCTTAGCCCAGGGGTTCAACATTTCTGTATATAAGTGTATTATATGTACAAAAAAAAATGGGCCTGCTGTACTGAAACCCACAAACTTGTTCAATCTGAACAAGTTAATATATAGGTGGATAAGTTAGATCAAAATTACGTATGTTATTACGTACGTGCAGTATGGAACAATTACACTGAAGCAATTAGATTAGGCAGACTTGGTCTGCTTAAAGGGGTTGTCCGGGTTCAGAGCTGAACCCGGACATACCCAGGTTTTGACTCCGGCAGCCCTCCTGAACAGGGCATCGGAGCATCTCATGCTCCGATGCCCTCCCTTGCCCTGCACTGGATCGCGCAGGGCAAGGGCTCTTTTGTTGTAAACATTCACTGCCGGGCGGATGCTTCCGCCCGGCAGTGAGTTCGGTGACGTCACCGGCCGTAATGGGCCGGCTTTAGCGCTGCCCTAGCCGTTTGAATGGCTAGGGCAGCGCTAAAGCCCGCCCAACAGCGCTGATGACGTCACCGGGCTCACTGCCGGGCGGAAGTCTCCGCCTGGCAGAGCCCGGTACGTCACCGGAACCGGGCTAAATTCCTTTGCCCTGCGCTAATTAGCACAGGGCAAAGGAGGGCATCGGAGCATAGGATGCTCCGATGCCCTGTTCAGGCGGGCTGCCTGGGTGAATTGAAAGGTATGTCCGGGTTCAGCTCTGAACCCGGACAACCCCTTTAAGTGCAACCCAGACAAATGTCGCACAGAGATTTTTGTAATGTAGCTGTATCAGTGAGAGCAAAAGACCTTTTTTAATTACGTGACGTACAGAATGTGTCACCTGGACAGAAAATACGGATTGTGCTTTGTATATAAGTGGATAAGTTAGAGCTAAATTACGTATGTTATTACGTACCGTGCAGTATGGAGCAATTACACTGAAACTATTAGATTAGGCAGACTTGGTCTGCTTAAGTGCAACCCAGACAAATGTCGCACAGAGATTTTTGTAATGTAGCTGTATCAGTGAGAGCAAAAGACCTTTTTTAATTACGTGACGTACAGAATGTGTCACCTGGACAGATTGTGGTTTGTGGTGACTGGACAACTGAACTGTGACACACAGAATGGTTCCACACAGCTGTATGAAATGGATTTGTATCACTGAGATAAAACAACAAAAAAACAATTTTTTTTTAATTTTTTTTTTTATTTTTTTTTTATATATTTTTTTTTTTAACGTGACGTGCAGAAAATATCAGAGAGCAAACTCAGCCCCTGCTGACTGTGGCTATTTGCAACCCAGACAAATGTCGCACAGAGATTTTTCTAATGTAGCTGTATCAGTGAAAGCAAAAGACCGTATTTGATTACGTGACGTACAGTATGGGTCACCTGGACAGAAAATACGGATTGTGGTTTGTGGTGAGTGGACAGCTGAACTGTGACACACAGAATGGTTCCACACTGCTGCATGAAATGGATTTGTATCACTGAGATAAAACAATAAAAAAAAAAATTGTTATATATGGCGATAGCTGCACTACTAGTGCCAGCCAGCCCAGAGACAAAAAAAAGTGTCTTGTAGCCCTTAGAAGGGCTGTTGGGTTCTTTTGATATCACTCCTGCCTAACAGAGAACTAAATCCAGGCCCTAACACTCTCCCTGAAACGCAGCAGATCTGTCCCTAACGACATCCAGACAGCATCTGAGCCGAGCACCGCGGACAGTCACTAGTATATTCCAGGGTCACCTGATCAGGCCAGCCAACCCCTGCTATCGACATGTAAGGGCCCCACGTGATGCTGGGTGTACCGCAGAGTCTCCTGGCTTGTGATTGGCTGAGTTTATAGGAGATGCCATTTCCTCGAGCATGGCGAGATACTCGTCCGAGCATCGAGCATTTACGAGTACCGTAATGCTCGAACGAGCACCAAGCTCGAACGAGCATGCTCGCTCATCTCTAGTCAATACCTAAAAAGTCGTTTTTTATGTGTTTATTTGTAGGAATTGTATTTTATTCCAAATAATCAACTTAATTTATGCAGCCGTTTTTTGAATAATAATTATTTACTTTAAAATGGCCTCTTTCACACGAGCCACTCCAGCTCTGGAATACGGACAGATTCCAGATGATATATCATCCATATTGTCATCAGTTTTACTTCAGTAATTCATGCAGATTTAGGGCCCATGCAGGGCCGTATTACCAACTAGGCACTGGGGGCACGGTGCCTAGGGCGGTGGGTTGCGGGGGGGCGGCACCCCGTCGGGTTAATCTGTAATGATATTGTAAAAAAAAAAAAAAAATTGTAGAACCATCCTGGCTTTTTATTTATTTTTTCCCCTGGAGGGGGGGGGGTGCTGTGGGAATACTAGCAAGCGCTTCCATAATGGAAGCGCTCACTAGCCTGCAGGAGGAGGGGGAGTGAAGCGCTGGTAGCGCTGTACAGTACTTACCCCTCCTCCTGCTTGCCGGCGCTGCTGTGTCCTGACTGCCTGCAGCGTCAGGACGTACAGAGCGCCCTCTGACCTGACGCTGCAGGAGGTCAGGTGACTTCAGCGCGGGCCCCTGGAAGAGGAGAGAGCGGGGACACAGCCAGGACCAGAGGTAAGTTGTTGTTTTTTTTTTCTTGCCTGATCTGAGGTCTGAAGTGGGGGCCAAAAAGGGATCTGGACAGAGTGGGGCATCTGAAAAGTGGCAACAGAATGGGGGGGATCTGAAATGGTGGGGACACAATGGGGGGGTCTGAAATGGTGGGACAGAATGGGGGGGGATCTGAAAAGTGGCAACAGAATAGGGGAATCTGAAATGGTGGGACAGAATGGGGGGGGATCTGAAATGGTGGGACAGAATGGGGGGGGGATCTGAAATGGTGGACAGAATGGGGGGGGATCTGAAATGGTGGACAGAATGGGGGGGTCTGAAATGGTGGGACAGAATGGGGGGGGGATCTGAAATGGTGGGACAGAATGGGGGGGGATCTGAAATGGTGGGACAGAATGGGGGGATCTGAAATGGTGGACAAAATGGGGGGGTCTGAAATGGTGGGACAGAATGGGGGGGTTCTGAAATGGTGGGACAGAATGGGGGGGTTCTGAAATGGTGGGACAGAATGGGGGGGTTCTGAAATGGTGGGACAGAATGGGGGGGTTCTGAAATGGTGGGACAGAATGGGGGGGTTCTGAAATGGTGGGACAGAATGGGGGGTTCTGAAATGGTGGGACAGAATGGGGGGGTTCTGAAATGGTGGGGACAGAATGGGGGGGTTTGAAATGGTGGAACAGAATGGGGGGGGTTCTGAAATGGTGGGACAGGATGGGGGGGGGTCTGAAATGGTGGAACAGAATGGGGGGGGGTCTGAAATGGTGGGACAGAATGGGGGGGTTCTGAAATGGGACAGAATGGGGGGGTCTGAAATGGTGGGACAGAATGGGGGGGTCTGAAATGGTGGGACAGAATGGGGGGGGTCTGAAATGGTGGGACAGAATGGGGGGGGGGGTCTGAAATGGTGGGACAGAATGGGGGGGATCTGAAATGTTGGGACAGAATGGGGGGGTCTGAAATGGTGGGACAGAATGGGGGGGATCTGAAATGTTGGGACAGAATGGGGGGGTCTGAAATGGTGGGACAGAAATGGGGACCAGAAAGGGAGGTCTAAAATGGGGGCCAGAAAAGGGGTTCTGACATGGGGCCAGAAGGGGGGGGTCTGACATGGGCCCCAGAAGTAGAGTTCTATATGGGGGCCACAAGAGTATGATATGGGGCCAGAAGGGGGGGGTATGATTGGGGATCTAATTAGGGGTCTGAAGGAGGTCTGATTGGGGGTCTGGAGGCCTAATGAGGGTCTGATTGGGGCTTTGGAGGTCTAATGAGGGTCAGATATGGGAGTTTGGAGGTCTAATGGGGGTCAGATATGGGAGTTTGGAGGTCTAATGGGGGTCTGTAGATGGGGGGTGGGCAGGGTGAGATGTGGAGAAGGTGAGAGGATGATGGAAAAGTAGGAAAGTAAGATGTCTGTTTGTTGAACTCTTCAGAGACGAGGCACAGCTGAAAGAAGTCACCATGGCGGTGTGGTCTGACAGAAGAAGAGGAAAGAGAACGTCTACATCAGAGAAGAGAAGTCACTGGATGTAAGAGGTACATATGTGGCGCTGTATGACCCTGTATGCTCTGTAGTGCTGTATGAAATGTTTTCCAAGTCTGTCTTTGAAGGGGTTGTCTTTTTTTTTTTTTTGTACGAGCGCTGCTTTCTCTGCTCTGTTTACTGCTCTTCACTGCAAATTCTATGGCGAGCTTCTACTGAGGAGAGACTACTATGCTACTGTGGGGGGAGGAGGCTACTATGGGGGGTGGGGTAACGAGGAGAGGCTACTATGAGGTGGGGGGGGTGAGAAGAGGCTACTATGGGGGGTGGGGGTAACGAGGTTACTATGGGGTGGGGGGGTTCTAAGGAGAGGCTACTATGCTACTGTGGGGGGAGGAGGCTACTATGGTGTGCGGGGGGGGCTGAGGAGAGGCTACTATGCTACTATTTGGGGGCGTGGGGGAATTGGTCACGTTGGGGGGGGGGGGCGGTTGGGGCGTGTTATCACAGAGAGTGCCTAGGGCAGCATGAACCCTAAATACAGCCCTGGGCCCATGCACATGAACGTGTGCGTTCAGTGCCCGTGCTGTGGACCTTATTTTGCAGTCCACAACGCACAGGCACTCACAGCTGGGCTGCCGCATTCGAATCACGGACCCATTCATTTGAATGGGGTCCGTGATCTGGATCCGATGGTCCACACCGCCAAAAAGTAGTGCATGCGCTACTTTTTTGCGGTGCGAAGGCACGGCCAGAAACACCACGGAAGCACACTGTAGTGCTTCTGTGGTGTTCCGATCCGAGCCTCCGTTCCGCATCTCCATGATTGTGGACCCATTGAAGTGAATTGGTCCGCGATCTATTATACGGGCTGAACATGGCTGGTTTTCGTGTATTGCGTACCTGGCATATGCGGGCCGCAATTAGGGCACGGGCCGGCATTGGGCCCTTAGGGCTCATTCACACAGCCGTGGTTTGGTTCCGCATCCGAGCCGCATATTTTGCGGCTCGGGTGCGGACCCATTCACTTCAATGGGGCCGCAAAAGATGCGGACAGCACTCCGTGTGCTGTCTGCATCCATTGCTCCGTTCCGTGGCCCCGCAAAAATTATAGATCATGTCCTATTCTTGTCCGTTTTGTGGACAAGAATAGGCATTTCTATAATGGGCCGCCCGTTCTGCAAATTGCGGAAGGCACATGGGCGGCATCCGTGTTTTGCGGATCCGGAATTTGCGGACCGCAAAACATGGCACGTTCGTGTCAACGAGCTCTTACATGCATATTCCTTTCTTCCTGCATTTTTTAATCACTCCCATAGACTATAATGTTGTCAAACTAGGACATGCTGCGTATTTCAAATACTGATGGAAAATATACATTCGTATAACTAGCCCTATTCATTAACATTAGCAATGGATTCTGGTATACAAAATATGTGCCATATACGGATTGCAGATAACCTTGTGTGAAGGACGCCTTTGAGATTACTATTTGACATCATTTATCCTCATCCTGACAGAGCAGGAGACTGGCGGTCATCAGATAACAGAGCACCTCAACCAGGGTGGCACAAGACACATGAACAGGGTTTATTCTACATCGCTGTACATGAAGGATCCCTAACAGCTGCTGTAAAATTGCATATTGGCAGACATTAATGGGTTAAACTGCATTTTATATATAATTAACTATAAGAGTTTTTATTGCAGCCCATCTACTTACACACAGTAAGGCTGCAAACACATTCTGGTTATGTGAATCAATGTTTGGTATGAGACACCACAAATATTCCACATAGCAAATAATCACCAACCTGAAAAACTCTTAGACAAAATTAATTTCTCATTCAGCTGTGCTGAACAAAATGCCCTCTAGTGTAATATTAAGGGAACTGCAGCATGTCATTCATTTACTGCTTATAGCAAGATGAAAATTTTAAAAATGACATGAATGATAAAAATGTACAGAAAACAAGTGTATATACAGTCCCTGACAGAAGTTCTGTCGCTTATCCATGTTCTGGAAACCAAAGCTTATAATGTGACTTAAAATTCATCCATTGGTTTTAGAAATGACTCATATGAAAGCTGAAACCCTCCCAAATGAGTTTTATTTTTACGAAAATAACTGCTTCACTGCTGAAATATTGATCATTTAATGAACACAGAAAGGTCAGATTTGGCAAGTTAAGTTTTGTCGCCCACAGAAAGTAATGTGAAAATCAAACAAATAATTCACTTCAAATACAACGATATGTTTCATAACATTGGTGAATGAAGTTGTGGTGCTATTAGAGCCATATTTAATATTTTGTGAGACTTCCATGAGCTTGAAGGACTGCATCCATGCGTTTGGACAATGATTCATACAATTTATTGATGAAGTCATCAGGAATAGCAAAGAATGCAGTCTTACATGCCTCCCAGAGTTCATCAAGATTCTTTGATTTTGTCTTCCAAGCTTCCTCTTTCATCCTACCCCAAACATGCTCAATGATGTTCATGTCTGGTGACTGGGCTGGCCAGTCCTGTAGCACCTTGATCTTCTTTGCCTTGAGGAACTTTGATGTAGAGATGAATGTATGAGATGGAACACCATCCTGCTGCAAAATTTGACCCCTTTTATGATTGGGAATGTAAGAAGTAGCTAATACTTCTTGATATTTTAGGCTATTGATATTGCCTTCCACCTTGCAAATGTTTTGCACACCCCCATACTGAACGTAACCCCTGACGATGATCTTTCCACCACCAAACTTAACTGTTTTCTGGGTGTATCTTGGATCCATAAGAGCTCCAGCAGGTCTCCTGCAGTATTTGCGGTGCCTGTGGTGTAATTCAACTGAAGATTCATCTGAGAAATCCACCTTCTGACACTTTTCCAGCGTCCATCCGTTTAGCAGGCTGTGGGCCTTGGCAAATGCCACACGGTTTTTTAATTGCCTTTTGTTTAGTGCTGGCTTCTGGGCACTGATTCGACCATGGAGGCCATTTCGAGACAGAATCCTACAAACTGTTCTAGTTGACACAGGGACTTGAGGTGACCAGGCCTGTTGGACCGATTAATTAGTGAGCACAGGTGAGGCTGTAAACTACAGTAGGATTGGGTGCATTATATGACAAGGCGACAAAACTTTTGTCTTGCCAAAATCTGACCTTTCTGTGTTCATTAAATGATCAATATTTCAGCAGTGAAGCAAATTTATTTTCGCAAAAAAACCTCATTTGGGAGGGTTTCAGCTTTCATATGAGTCATTTCTAAAACCAATGGATGAATTTTAAGTCAGATTATAAGCTTTGGTTTCCACAACATGGATAAGCGACAGAACTTCTGTCAGGGACTGTACACTACTATAAAATGTACATTTATGTATAGAAGAAACTACATTTATTTACATTGATCTATTTGCTGTAGACTTGAGAAGGAAGTCAAAGTCACATATATCGCACCATTTAATTTAATGCACCATATCTTGTATTGGAAAACAGGAAAACATTCTCTGTGGGGTGGAATTTAAAAATAAATAAAGGCAATTCCACTTATGTTTTTTGTTATATGTTATTTGTTATATGTTATCTTCACTGTGCAGGTGAGTATGAATACACTGATACTAAATGTATGTAATTTTTCTTTTGCTTTACTATTTTTGCCATATTCCACCCATAACTTTTTTGTATTAAAGGCTACAGACCTGTGTGGGGCCTTGTTTTTTGCCTGGTGTAGTGTTTAATTGTACCATAATGAGATGCATAAGATTTTTAAATTACTTCTCGTTGTATTTTTTTTCTATGGTGGCGTGGTGACCAAAAATGTCGATTCAGGCGTTTTGATTTTGTTTCCCCATTATGGTGTTCACCGTGTCAATATACGGGAACGCTCATTCCTGACAATCTGCCATTTAAATGTGCCGCCGATCACCTCATGAATGAGCAACCTAAATTATGGTTTCTGGGTAGCTTGTGCTGCCTAAACAGTGATCTGCTGCCCAGAGACAATGCAGCTGTTTGAAGACAAGGGATCGCAAAAGCCATCCCTCATTTTCATACTGTGGAGGAGATTGCTGCATGTGAACACAGCAGTTACCTCCACTGAATGAGCAGCCGACAGAAAGGAACGCTTCCTGACAATCTACTGCTGCTCGGCACATCTAAATGCGCCTTAACAGCTCCTTGGCATTTCCATCTGAATCAAGCTCTGCACCATCCCTCAGCATGTTGTCTCCCTATAGACCCAATGTCACCAAGCCACTGGTTGAAAACTCCCACAGTGAACCTAATGATGCCACTTCCCACAGAAGGGACTATCCTGGCATCACATGTGTGCATATGTAAGTGTGCCAAAACAAGCAGTAGTAAATGATGAAATAACAGGCAGAGAGGGGAGGCTGCCATGTACTCCATGCTATAGTACAGAGGAAGGAGTGGGCAGGGTTGGGATGGCTGCCCCCGTCCCCAGCGTAGCCAGACCTGTGTTATTCATTATACTTACATGATCCCTACTGCTAGGTTCCAGCTCTGACACTTCACTGCCATATCTGCAGGTCACGGGGCATGTGACCACTGCAGCCAATGACTGGGTGCAGCAGTGATGTATCATCCATGTAGCATGTCACTGGGTCACGTGCCACACAGGTGCGGCCCTCATCAAAATTGGTGCTGAAGATTACAGTAAAATACATTTAAAAAAAAAAGTCACAAAATAGCCACATGAGTGGGGTTAGCATGGGAGAAGGGGGCTGCGAAGAAGTATGTGTGTGTGTGTGCCCTTACAAAAATTTGCTGTGGGGCCCCGTCCTAGCTACGCCCCTGCTTGCATTAGTCTACTTACCAGTCAAAGACAGAAAAAATATGAACTTAAAAAAAGCATTACCAGAGACTGGGGTAAAAACTCTACTTTTACCCTTAATCCCTGCAAGGAGGATTCCCAGGTCGAGATCCCTAGAATAGTTACCAGTTGGCAGCCATACTTAACAGTGATGACAGGTCGGGCAAAAGACTAGATATGGAGTGTAGATCAGGACAGTGGAATTGGAAAAGGCATGTGGAACAGGCTGAAACATGGACACAGGACTAACATGGCAAGGCAGGATTAGAATGTAAAGACAGGACTTGAACATAGAGCCAGGACAGCAGTTCAAGAACTAGATGTATCCACAGGTCATGACAGGAGCACTGTCAAGAATATCCAGGAGTCAAGTAACATTACTAATACCTCAAACAAAGACTTAGAACCAGGACCAGACTGGGATTGAAATTCAGATCTGGTATTTTAAAGCAGACAGGACCACTTATTGTGTGGGGAATTTGAAATACCACTATTCACAAAAAGTTAGGGCTTTCTGGTGAAATTTATGGAAAACCTAACAGTGATATTATATCATGAAAGTAGGGCATTTAAGTAGAAGCATGCAATGGTGATTTCCTCATCTCAAACAATTTTTGAAACGAAAGCCAACACCAGTGATGGGTATACCCCCACCAAAAAATGTCAATGTCTCAATAACTAGTCATGTGGCCTTCACCATCAATTACAGCTTGACAACGACGTCTGATGCTTTTTATAAGTCAACTTATTGTCTGCTGAGGCATGGCATCCCACTCTTCTTGAAGTGTGCCCCTCAGGTTATTGAGGTTCTGGTATACAGGGTAACGAGCCTCTACATGGCAACTCAGCTGATCCCATAGGTTTTCAATGGGATTCAGGTCTGGAGAAAAGTGAAGGCCACTCCATTTGAGGTACCCCAGTCTACAGCAGCCGTTCGTTCCCTTATGATGCGACCTCGATGCTGATGAATACTTGTCCATGAAGATGAAATTATGCCTGTGTTGTTCATGCAGAGGCACAATGACTGGATTAATGATGTTATTCAAGTAGTAAGAAGTTGTCACTGTACCACCACCACCAAAGGCTTGTCTGATGACAACAGTGGCCGATGCATAGCGCTCTACTTGACGTCTCCAACATCATTGACGGCCATCATTTCTGCTCAAAGGGAATCGACTTTCATCGGGTCCCTACTGGTCCCTCTTCCTGCGTAGATGGTCCCTGGCCCATTCAAGACGATGACGCCTGTGGTAAGGTACCCTTGCAGGTTGTCTAGCATGCAGACCACACTGATGTATACAGTTTCAAATGGTCTGACGTGACACTTGGGTGCCTCTCACCTCCCTTAAATGTGCATGGAGTTGTTGTGTGGCAATCATCATCTGGTTCCGCAGGGCATTGTTCACAATGAAGCAGTCATCAGTGTATGATGTGGCCAAAGGACGTCGACTTCTGTCCTTTTCTGTGACTCTTCCAGTCTCTCTATATCTCTGTTGCAACCTGCTTATGACACTTGAAGCCTCGCAATGGCAAGGTACTGTTGATCATTTGTTAGGTGTCGTCTGGGTCTCATGATGAGGAGGACTATTTAAATACCAATTCTAATTGAACAAGGAAATGTATTGGGCGATTCACGGATCAAACACCTGTTGTGAATTTTGCCATTAAGCTTCTTGTTAGAGAACAGCAAGTTGTGCAAAAAGTACTGAAACATTGAACAGTTGGACATCTGCATTCAAACGTTTAGAGAAGGCCACATAAAGTTTACCTGTAAAGGTTACAGTGCATTTTAGGTTCATCTTGAAATTTTACCCACAAGTGAACTATCCCTAACTTGTTGTGAGTAGTGTATGTTTGTGCCCCCACAAACCCCCAGTAGTAATAATGCCTCATAGTGCCCTCAGTAGTGATAAAGCTTCCCACAGTGCTCCCAGTAGTAATAAATACCCCCTAAAGTGTTCGTAGTAGAAACAAGGCCACCTACGTACCGCCAGTAGTAATAAGACCCCTAAAGTTCCCTCAGTAGTAATAAGGTCCTCTAAAGTGCCCCCAGAAGTAATAAGGCCCCCTAAAGTGTTTTCAGAAGTAATAAGGGTTCCTAAAGTGCTCCCAGTAATAATAAAGACCCTAAACTTCCCCCACAACACTAATGTGTTCCCAATAGAAACAAGGCTACCTATGTACCGCCAGTAGTAATAAGGCCCCCTAAAGTTCCCTCAGTAGTAACAAAGTCTTTTAAAGGGCCCCCAGTAGTAATAAGGCCCCTAAAGTGTCTCCAGTAGTAAAAAAGGGTTTCTAAAGTGCTCCCAGTAATAATGACCCTAAACTGCCCCCACTAGTAATAAAGCCCCTCTAAAGTGCCTCCAGTAGTAATAAAGCCTCTTAAGGTGCCCCCACTAGTAATGAGGCCCCCTAAAGTGCCACAGTAGAAATAAGGCCCTTCTACAGTACCCCCATAAGTTAATAATGCCCTCTATAGTGCCCAAATAGTTATGAGCCCCTGCAGTGCCCCCAGTTATAAGGTTCACCTGTAGTGCCCTCAGTAGTGATAATGTCCCCCTGTAGTTTCCACAGTAGTTATACTGTATTCTCCTCTTCCTGTATTGCCCCAAAACTGACAAAAAAGTGTTGCTCCATGCCTCAGTCTGTGAAGCAGGCCACAGGCCTGAGTTGACTGCATCTTGGTGCAAGCAGTTGCTATAAAGTTATGATTCCACCTGCCTCCTGGTGCCATTCATGACGGCATGAGGTGCCTCACTGGCTATAGGCCTTGTGGCCTGTGGCTTTTGAGAGTGGACAATGTACCATTCCAGTCCTCACCGTTGTGAGGACGATGATACAGTTGTGTGGCAGCCACTACTTTCAGGGCCCCCCGCAGACATCTTTTCACTGAATAATTATATGATAGATCAGTAGGTGAATATATTTTTATCACTGAATAAAAGGGCCTACTTTAAAACTTAACTTTTACTTATATTTATTATAAAAGATACCACGACCCACGAACAACATAAATAACATCAAAAGAATATGTATATTGATTGTGGGTATAATGCATGAACAACAGAACAGGGAAGGTTTTCCACATATGTGGATACTCACTGTCACCCTTGGTTACAGCTGGATTGTAGGTCATCAGTATTTCAATCAGGTTTCTGCAACTTCCAGACTCTCGTGTGCTTGTACATGTAGTTCTGGCGATGATTTATACTCAGTTGAAGAATCGTCTGGTACTCTTGGTGGCCACTTTAAAGACCAATCTTCATAGTAAATACTAAGTCCGAAGTTTCATGCAGTCTGGACCTCTCCCCCTATTTACGTTAGTGGTGGAGGAAAAAAGAGAAAAAAGGGGACCCAAGATGTTACTAGGGATACTGTCCCTATCAGGACTATATTACCCTGCCTACAAGCAGAGTAATCGCTGACCCTGTTGAATCTTCCCTGCCTATAAATTCAATTGTCCGAGTTATGTGGAAAAAAAAAGCACTGTAAATTTCAATGTCAGATATATATATATACACAATATATACAGTATATATATATATATATATATATATATATATATATATATACAGTATATATATATATATACAATATATATATATATATATATATATATATTATATATATATATATATATGCTAAGCAAGTTTTAGGTAAAAAAAAATTAGCCTGCTACGCTAGCAGATTGGCAGTGCACAGAGCGTGGCTTTTTGCTCCAACCAGCACAGCCTACAGTGACTTTCCAGTGGTACTACGTGCAGCGTCAGGTCATAGTGAGCGCACTACGTCCTGACGCTGTATGTGTTCAGGACAGTGCAGAGCCGGGCCAGAGAAGACATAGGAGCGCCGGACCCAGAGCGGAGCCGCAGCACAGGAGAGGTGAGAGAGTTTTTTTATTTTATCCTTATGGGGCTGGGTGGGCTGATCTGAGGTCTGATGGGGGCACAGTCGGCTAATATGGGGGTGATGGGCTGATATGAGGTCTGATGGGGGTAAAGTCAGCTAATATGGGGGCTGATGGGCTGATCTGACGTCTGATGGGGTTAGAGTCAGCTGATATGGTGGCATAGTGGGCTGATCTGAGGTCTGATGGGGGCAGAGTGGGCTGATATGGGGGCACAGGGGGTGATATGGGGGCTGATCTGAGGTCTGATGGGGGCACAGTCGGCTAATATGGGAGCTGATGGGCTGATCTGAGGTCTTATGGGGGTCTCGGCACCTAGTACATACTAGTGAGCGCTTCCATAATGGAAGCGCTCACTTGTAATCGCTTTATAAGATGCACAGCAATTTTCCCCCTACTTTTGGGGGGAAAAAAGTGTGTCTTATAAATCGAAAAATACGGTATGTCACCAAAAATGTTATCTGGCTGTTAAAACCAGATAGCGACACGTATACTTTTTTTCAAATCTCTTTTGTTTTATGATTACATGATTATGGGGGCTGCCATCTTTCCTGAGCTGTTCTTGACAGCATTTAGAAAGCATTAAGAAAATTCCTTTAAGGCAGCCACAGGGGCCATAGACATAATGGTCTGAAGAGAACCTCACTGACTTCTATGGGAGAGTTTACTAGGCATGCACTGTGCCCTGTGCAGAGGTCATTTTACAAGTAAAGAATAGATAAGATGTGACAATCACCTATTGTTAATGGTGGATCATGTCATCTATACACAAAGGTGATCTCATTACAGGCAGTATTTGAATGACAGATAATCAGATAACTGCAGTAAAGTGATCTGTACAGACAAAAGTGGCGCCTATTATTAGGCCTAGTGGCCAGTGCCACTAGGCCTAATAATAGGATTTTATGATTTGACAAATCATTTTCTTTTGACAAAATGGCAGACACCATGGAGGGACACAAGAGACCCTTTATGAGTTAATGGGGTCCAATGGGCACTATTGGTGTTCATCATGTCACAGCCTGAATTCTGCTTTTCTGCTCCTAAAAAAAACAGAAAAATAGAATTCACAATGCAAATGTAAATTCAGTTTTACACACTTTGAATGGAGCCCTTTTTACCCATACATCAAGACTGCAGTTTGTAAGCAAGAGGAGAATGGGTTTAGTATACTATGATTTTTTATTTTAGGCTAATGTAGGGTTTGCCTTTGAATTTTAATTATTTTGGATAGAAGAAAAGGAGGAAAACAGGCAGCGCCACTTGTGTGAAATCAGCAGGCTGGTTTGACAGAATGAAAGCATATAATGCGCTCACCTTTAGTAGTTGTGAGAAGTCACAACAGACTGTAGATCGCGTTGCTGGTAATTTATGGACCCCACCAGCGTCAGGGGTTTCCTTTTAGACTGCGGCCCACGATCCTCGGGTCCCCAATGGTGAAGATACCAATCCGGGGCTCGATAGTAGTATAGGAAAAAACAGGGTTGTTGGATCGTTTCTAGTCACGGCGCTGTCTTTTTCAGGAGTACAAAAACACTCTGTGCTCAATTATTAGAGTGTTATATTTATTTTAGTATATAAAAGAAACAAAGGTCTACGCGTTTCGGAGGATCAGTGCCTCCTTCTTCAGGACAATAATAATAACATGTAGTGCAAACGATAGTGCCTTTAAAAGGCCGTTTTTGGCGCCAAGAGTAAAAAAGGGGGCGTGGTCATGGCCCTTTTTTTTTTTTTTTTTTTTTATATAAACTTTCTTACAAAAAATATATAAAATACAAAAAGAAACAGAGTCAGGCGCGTCAAAAGTGCCTAATTAAAATATATGAAGAAAAGGATAAAAATACAGGTATGTTCACACTATTTGAAGATCAGCGTTTTGGCGCGTGAATGGGATCGGGGGGTGGGTTGGGGGTGTGTCAGGTTCTGTGATGCCCCAACGCAACACTGCAATACTGTGGGGTTCTATAGGATGGTCTCATTTAGCTCGTTCAGACCAAGCGGTGCCAATGTATTCAATTGGTAGATCCAGTATACCTCCCTAAAGGTGAGCGCATTATATGCTTTCATTCTGTCAAACCAGCCTGCTGATTTCACACAAGTGGCGCTGCCTGTTTTCCTCCTTTTCTTCTATTATATACCGGAGCCAGCAACAAGACTGACATACCGGAGTAGGCATCCCAAGCCTACACTACAAGGTCCAGCAGCCTCAAGTGACTGATAACAGCAACCTACTGCAGCATACCTGCTTTGAACTGCAACTTCAAAAATGGAATACTTTGGAAACCGTATGTTACAAAGACAAAGTTTGGTCCATCGCTATACAACCAGACAAGGTATGAACTCTGAAAATTATGATGATAAAGTAACACAAAAAGACTTTAACAGCGACGACACGAGAAATATGCTGGACACTTTCAAATTATTTGAGAAGAACTTAAAAGATGAACTATTCCATCAATTGGATGTTATGTTTCTGAATATATATTTATGTGAAAATTTAGCCCCTAGAGGCCTTAGAATAGCAATCCCACCCACGTTTGGCGAAGATCCCACCTTTAGCTACGAGTGGAATGATTACCTAGACCAGTGCGCTGCAGGACTAATGCGTATATTATTAAATAAACGAAAATCACTGTCAGAAAAATATACACAAGACATAGAAACCAACATCACAACACTCAAACAATATTCCACTCACCCCGACTTTTCTGTCATTAATCAAAACCTTACAAACAAGATTTACCAGATGGAGACTGAAATTATAGCCAAAAAATCCACAAAATTGCAAAGAGACAGAAATGATAGAAAAGTAGGGAGTTACCGTATATGGAAAGGGAGACAAATTGCTACACATTACACAAATAAATATCATGATAGCAAATATGCAGAGAACCCACCCTCAAAACCAAACAATACCACCCCTCATGCTCCATATACACAGAAAGGTAGATCCTTCTCCAACACAAAATTCCACAAGCCCCCCCCAAAAAAACATGGTAACATACAAAGAGAGACCAAAAATACTCAGAACACAGGAGAAACCAGTGAAGCTAATAGTTTGGAGATAGAGACCACAACATCACGTAAGAACACACCAAACCCAGAGACCAAGATTAATACAAGTAGCCAGTGCATACAAACTAGAACCAACACCTCAGAAAAAATCACTGATACCGCCAAAACTGATAAACTTGACAATAACATCAATGACCTCCCCACCGATGAATTTTTAATAAAATTCCGAGCTCTGAGAGAAAAATACCAGTCCTCCAAAAACCGATTGTCTGAATACAGAGCAAATAAAGACACCACAATTTCACTGCAACATACGCAAGCAGACAGATCTGACCCTCCTATGCTAATAAATCTGGAGGACATCACAATACACCCGTCCCCCACAAAATATGAAGAGGGAATACAGATAAGCACACCCTGCCTACCCACCAATAGTAGAGATAACAAAAATACAATAGAACCAACAATCCTTACCACCACCGCAATAAATCCCCCTCTGATTACAATAGATAATACCAACCCAGGTTGCAGTGGTGTAGTATCTTTTTTAGGTCATGTCAAGATTTTGGAACCTACTCCCCCACTGACACCATTACTTACCAAACCAAAACAACAAATAACACAATACTTTCTACCCACCCTAAGAAAAAGAAAATTAGAACAAGAGGCACCAGGGGAGGAACACAAAAAAGGAAAATACTAACCAAAAACACACAAAAAAAGAACAACACCACTCAGAACAAACAACCCTCCACTGTGAAAATATTCAACTTGTCTCAATACAAATTAACTGCATCAGAAATAAGCCTCCTAGAAAAGGGCCTATCATTCTGCCCCACAAACGATGTCAACCCATTTGAGCTATTTATCGATATACAGAAATACAGAAGAAAATTAACAATAAAAAGACATTTCGAAATGGAAAAAATTAAAAATCCACAAACCGATACCATACTAGAAACAGCTACAAATTTAACCACCACAACCTACAAACACCAAGAAATCAGACCAAAATCCCAATTCTTTCCAGTACACAATCAAGGATACATAATACCCACTTTCTTTGATTTAGTCTCCTCTGAGCTCAAAACATTGTCCGATAATATAAAACAGAAACAACCTCCAAAAAACTTAAAAAATTCAGAACAAAAAGCCCTAAAAAACCTTCAGAAAAATACTAATATAGTCATAAAACCAGCAGATAAGGGTGGGGGCATCGTGATTTTAGACTACTCCCAGTATGAAGAGGAAGCATCAAATATACTAAGTGACGAGATTTACTATAAAAAAAATTACAGAAAACCCCTTCCCAACTGTTCTAAATGGACTAAATACACTAATAAAATCTGCACTTGACAATCAATTCATAAATAAAAATGAGAAAAAATTCTTACTTCCCAAAACACCCTGCACACCTTACTTCTATTACCTGCCCAAAATCCATAAAAACACAAAAAAAAACCCGGTCGTCCAATAATATCGAATACCAACTGTGCGACCAGCAACCTGTCACATTTTCTGGACCTTCATCTTCAACCATACGTGAAAAAATTACCCAGCTACCTCCATGATTCAAGACAGCTTATAATAGAACTACAGGACATACCATGGCAACCCTCCTATGCTCTGTTCACTCTGGATGTCACTGCCCTTTATTCAAATATCCCCCACAAACTAGGGCTAAAATGTATATTTGATTGCCTTTCTAGGGACAAAATACTGCAAGAACCCCAGATAAATTTCCTAATAGAGGGCCTTGAGTTCATACTTAAAAATAACTACTTCCTATACAACAACGAAATCTATCACCAGCAGAGGGGACCGCGATGGGGACGAAGGTAGCACCGGCCTTCGCCAATATATTTATGGGGGAATTTGAGGCCACCCATATTTGGAATAATACTGCATACAAAGACAATATAATCCACTATCGAAGATATATCGATGACCTGTTCATTATCTGGAACGGTAATGAAGAGTCAGCAAACCGTTTTTGTGAATATCTAAACAGCACTGAGTGGGGTATCACTTTTACCCCGAATTATAGTAAAACAAACATCGAATTCCTAGACATAGTAATTTCCTCCACAGAAAACATAATAACCACAAAAACCTACTTCAAACCAGTTGACACTAATAGTTATATCCACTATTCCAGCTTTCACCACAAAAAATGGTTAAACAACATTCCATACAGTCAATACAAACGGATCAGACGAAATTGCACCAACACAATAGAATACAAAAATCAAGCGAAAATTCTTAATAACAGGTTCAAAGAAAAAGACTACCCAAAAAAATTAATTAAAGATGCTTATAAAAAATGTAAAGAAATTTCTCAGGAAAGCTGCCTACTACCTAGCAATAAAAAAGAAACCCCTATGGAACTGATCAACCTTATAACTCAATACAGTACATCGAATTCTCAAATTAGAAAAATTATGGCAAAGCACTGGCACATACTACTACAGGATCCTTTTCTACAAAAACATCTCCCAAAAAAACCCATTATTACATACCGTAGGGCCCCAACAATAAAAAATCTTCTAGCCCCCAGCATATTAAAACAACATCAGACTATATTCACGAAAAAAACTGAGAAAGGAGAAATAAATGATCACTCCCACAAAACAGGGAGCTATAGATGTAATAAATCCAGATGTTTATGTTGCAAAGTGATCACACATACACAACATCAGTTTAAATCGAACACAAATGGGACCATATTTCCAATAAAACACAATATGAACTGCCAATCTACCTATGTGATATATCTGATAGAATGCAAATGTGGCCTCCAATATGTGGGTCGCACCACACAAAGTCTGCACTGTAGACTAAACCAACATAGGTATAATATAAAACGCCTATATAACAAACATGGACTCTCAAGGCATTGTGCCACAACAAAAGAAAAACAAGACCACCCAATTATAATCACCCCGATTGATCACATCCCATATAATCCGTACAATAGGTTCAGTATACTCCAAAAACGGGAGGTATACTGGATCTACCAATTGAATTATTTTGGATAACCACTTTAACTATTGTACATGTATCTATCTACAGTTAGGCTATGTCTTTATGCAGACTTTGGGTTGGGTTCATATTGAGTTTTAGCCTCATGCTGAGGTATACATTTCCATACCTGAAAATAATATTCAGATGTATACTATGAATGGCACATTCACATCAATAACACAAACAGAGTCCAAAAGATTCATTGCTTGCTGTTTGTTTTCTTCTTTTATTACCAGCTAGAATAATGTAGTCTACCATGCTAAAGCACAGTGCAAACCCATTCTTAGGGCTTGTTCACATCACCATTAGTTATTTCCATTGTAACAGAGCAGAAAAAAATAACAGAACTGCTGGATCCGGCCCATACCTGAGCGGTGATTAATAGACTGTTGACTTTTTTAGTGGAGAAAAAGCCCTGTATGCCAGACATTTTTTGTCTGCAATTTTTTTTTATTTTAAATTTTTAATTACAAATATATAATGATAAACAATATATGGATTCATCATAACCATTTAGTATGAGTTACAGAATGCATATAAAATAGACCTTTTTTGTTCATTACATCATTTGAAGCCGTTTTTCATAGAATCTGACAGAGTCCCTGAAAGAAACCTCCAACGCAGATGTGAACAAGTCCTTATACATATTCTAAATCCAGTGCCTTTTCCTCCCTGAAGAAATATTATTGTCAATGGACACCAATGGACCTACTCCTTTGATGCATCTATGCATGGTGAAGGTGCTTTATGCATCACTGGTAACACAGAATGATCGGTGGTAATCTATTTAAAATGGTGGCATACACTGTATAGCTATAGTAAACAGCGAACATGCTTTAGTTTATAATATATTATTTTAAAACAGGGTAAACATAATGATTTATTAACACTAAATAAAATGAATAAAAAGTGACAGGTTCTCTTTATGTAATTACCTTATACTTTTTCAAAATGTAGTTCTAAAAAAAAGGTATGAGCAAGCTCCTGTGGCAAATTAGATAATTAGTTATAATACAGAGGCACGGATACATCAAACTAAATCACTGTGAATATTACAAAGAACAGACCGTACTATACTTTATATGGTATAATAATAGGACACTCATATACAATGTAGGTGAAGCTGGCCTTGACTTTTAAATTAACAGCAATCGCTTCAATACGAAATACATTTGTTTCAGTGGATGTCAGAGCCTTTAGTCCAATTTTAGTTACATTCTATGTGCTATTCTAGGGAAGCAGATTTAATAGAAATATAATATTCCAAAACATGATTTTATGGCATTAGAAGGACTATTATGTCAGCTCCGGGCAGGCCTGGCCAAACTATGATTTAATAGATGTAAAGGATGGGGAATTTAAGAATTGACTCACACTGAGCAGCTTCCTATGGTGAATGCATTAGTGCTCGGCATTACCTACCCATGTCGTATCAGCAAAGAAACACTTGGTGAAATTTTCTTATTTGTGCTACAGATTTGCTGATTATAATTCTACCACTTAAGAACATTTTTGGAAACCCTCTTTAGCCAATAATGTGATTATAATGACATATTTGCTGTGTGACCCAACCTTACTCATAAATGAGCTGCGGTTTTGAACCAGTAAGCCTATTAGTAAGGCGATGACGGAAGATCCTACACAATATTCTATAGCATCTTTTCTTCTTTTTTTCTTTACTATGGCAAAGCAATTTTACATCCGCATATTGCCACGATTGGTGCTACTGGGCAAATTAGACTCGAGATCAAAGCGAGCTGACCTTTCTGTAATTGGCTGAGTGGCTAACACCCAATCCATCACTGTTTATTTCAATTCTAAGGGGTTTCTTTTATACGGTTGCCCATGCAGACAGTTAACCCATCATTTTAGAAGACAATTTGGACAATTGTGGTTTCAGAATAAGAGCTGTATAGAAAAAGAAAACTCAAAGGCTTGCCACTGAAAAGAACTCAAACCAGCAACTAATGGCGCATTACAGTAACCTCGTCCTGGATATGCTGTACCGTTATCAGGAAAACTGCACGCAGGCTAGTTAGAAAGTAAATAAGCCATTCAAAAGCATAGAAGATAGAGCTGAAAATACTTAGTTGATTTGCTGATTCCAAATTGCTTCCCAATAGCGCTTAATGGTGATCTCCCACTGTGCTCAAATCATTCAGAACCTCTTTCAACTGAGAAAACCTTTGTTAATGTTAGAGTGTGGGGAAGAATACAGCACCATTCTATGTGTGACCTGAATATGTGGAGTCTACAGCTTTGTATGGTCAAAAGGAGTAAGCGTCTTATTAGTTAAAAGCATTCTAAAGAAAGATAAAGGAGACATAGTTGGATTGGGGATGAGTCAAAATATTTCTAGTTGTTGCCATTTACAATACTTTTCAAGTTGCCGCTTCCTCATTCACTGTCTCTCTCATTCCTTAGTCCCTAAAATATTTATTTTTATTTGCTAGATCATCCACTGCAAAAACAGACCTTAACTCTTTCTCTTGGATTCCTGCTGTGATAGTTTGGAGGTTGCCATTAAAATGTCTTAGTAGTAATGGTAATATTTAGGGGGTCATTTATTAACCTGAAATATGCCTATAGAAGGCGTATTTCAGGTGCAGATTGTGGCGCAATGGTTAATTGTTCCTCAATCTATGACTTTCCCCCATCACGCCAAATCTAAAAAAAAGTGGGTGTGGCATGTGTGGGGAAAGGGGATGGTCCACTACACCTGTTTTAGACGTAGAAAATGGCCTAAATGTAAGCCAGCTAGGAAGCTGCCTTACATTTAGAAGCAGCACTGGATGCGCCAAAATTATGGAGAGGCCTGCGCCTCTTCATAATTTTGGCGATTCACCACCAGAGCAGGGGCTTTATTAAGACCGGCGTCAAAAATGCCAGTCAATAATAAACGACCCCTTTAGTTTTTAAACTATAAACTTGAATTTCAATGCACAATCACAATTATATTTCTATTATTTACTGGCTTCCAACAACTGAAATTACGTGCAGGGATGCCTTTTGTCTACAGCGTTACATAATACGTTGGTGCTATATAAATAAGTGAAAGTATACAAATAAATGTAAGGAGATAATATTCTTGAGTGAAATCCATAGAACGATCATGATCTTTGATGTAATCTATGAATATACACTCACCGGCCACTTTATTAGGTACACCTGTCCAACTGCTCGTTAACACTTAATTTCTAATCAGCCAATCACATGGCGGCAACTCAGTGCATTTAGGCATGTAGACATGGTCAAGACAATCTCCTGCAGTTCAAACCGAGCATCAGTATGGGGAAGAAAGGTGATTTGAGTGCCTTTGAACGTGGCATGGTTGTTGGTGCCAGAAGGGCTGGTCTGAGTATTTCAGAAACTGCTGATCTACTGGGATTTTCACGCACAACCATCTCTAGGGTTTACAGAGAATGGTCCGAAAAAGAAAAAACATCCAGTGAGCGGCAGTTCTGTGGGCGGAAATGCCTTGTTGATGCCAGAGGTCAGAGGAGAATGGGCAGACTGGTTCGAGCTGATAGAAAGGCAACAGTGACTCAAATTGCCACCCGTTACAACCAAGGTAGGCAGAAGAGCATCTCTGAACGCACAGTACGTTGAACTTTGAGGCAGATGGGCTACAGCAGCAGAAGACCACACCGGGTGCCACTCCTTTCAGCTAAGAACAGGAAACTGAGGCTAAAATTTGCACAAGCTCATCGAAATTGGACAGTAGAAGATTGGAAAAACGTTGCCTGGTCTGATGAGTCTCGATTTCTGCTGCGACATTCGGATGGTAGGGTCAGAATTTGGCGTCAACAACATGAAAGCATGGATCCATCCTGCCTTGTATCAACGGTTCAAGCTGGTGGTGGTGGTGTCATGGTGTGGGGAATATTTTCTTGGCACTCTTTGGGCCCCTTGGTACCAATTGAGCATCGTTGCAACGCCACAGCCTACCTGAGTATTGTTGCTGACCATGTCCATCCCTTTATGACCACAATGTACCCAACATCTGATGGCTACTTTCAGCAGGATAATGCGCCATGTCATAAAGCTGGAATCATCTCAGACTGGTTTCTTGAACATGACAATGAGTTTACTGTACTCAAATGGCCTCCACAGTCACCAGATCTCAATCCAATAGAGCATCTTTGGGATGTGGTGGAACGGGAGATTCGCATCATGGATGTGCAGCCGACAAATCTGCGGCAACTGTGTGATGCCATCATGTCAATATGGACCAAAATCTCTGAGGAATGCTTCCAGCACCTTGTTGAATCTATGCCACGAAGAATTGAGGCAGTTCTGAAGGCAAAAGGGGGTCCAACCCGTTACTAGCATGGTGTACCTAATAAAGTGGCCGGTGAGTGTATACTAAATACCCTAAAAAACAGAGATCTTCAGAGAAAAAAAAAACATATCAGGGGCTGAAATGTTGCATATGGGCCACTAACAGTCTACTTTCCTTTCTCCGAAGATCCCTTTTTAGAGGATGCTGAGTTGGAGTCCCTAGTTTCTTTTTTATATACAGTAGTCTTTTGGCTTTAGAATATATCCATGATCAAGTTAAACACTTGGGTGGATTCTTATAAAAAGTGTGTTTTAGCACATTTGTATAAACTGATAAAAAATAACATGATTTTTGATTGATTATTAACTAATTTAAAGTCTAGACAAAATTGCATACACTGTTATAGTAACCCTCCTTTCATGACCAGACGTTTTTGTTTTTTACTCCCAGCCCTCCCAAAGCCATAACTTTATTAGTTTTCTGTTCACATAGCTGTATAAAGGCTTGTTTTTTTCAAGATGCCCTTTCTAATGGCACTATTTAAGGAAAAAGAAATTGCATTTTTTTTTTTCTTTTAGTCTTTATATTCTGACCCCTATAACTTTTTTGTATTTATGTGTGCGAAGCTGTGTGAAGACTCATTTTTTGCGGGGTGATATGTACTTTTCAGTGATACCATTTTGGGGTGTGTACGACTTTTTGATCACTTTTTATTAATTTTTTTTGTGGGAGGACACAAAAAACAACAAAAAAACAACAAAAAACAACGAATCGTCCATTTTGACTTTTTTTCCGTTATGACGTTTTCCACATGGGATTTCATTTTTTATATTTTAATAGTTTGGGCAGTTTTGCACACCTGGATACCCGGATGTTGTGTATTATTTAATTTTTTTATTTTTATTTTGGGGAAATGAATTTTTATTTTCTTTTAATTAATTTATAAAACATTTTTTTATTTTTACACTTTTTTCTCATAGACTCCAATGTTACAGGAGGACAGGGGCTGCTGTGAACACACCAGGGGGAGCCGGAGAACACCCGCGCGTTTCCAGGTTTTCAGCATTCGGATGCCTGTGATCAGGATTGACCACAGCATCTTAAACTGTTAAATGTCCATGATCAGCATTACCGCTGGTTGCAGACATTAGCCGCAGGTGCCTGCTGTATGAAACAGTAGGAACCCTGCGGCTATGGTGCCTGTTCGTTCAGGAGCAGGCGCCATCTTTAAAGTCCCAACCACTGATGTAAATAGCCATATGGTGGTCTGGGAAAGGTTAATCATCTGAAATGTATCCCCATGTGACTGATATGTAGCACTTTAAAGGGGACCTGACACCATGGAATGCAATGCAATCTTTAGGTGGCATGTTATAGAGCAGGAAGAGCTGAGAAGACTGATATATAGTTTTGTGGGAACTCATATAATTTATTCTTTCAAACCTCCGCTCTTTCTGTACCTAAAGGGGTTGGCTCATCCAGGACATTGTTGGCATGTTGCTAGTATATGCCATCAATTTCAGATAGGTGCTCTATTTCACATCCGTTCTAGGGACACGAGGGGGTCCTAGAGGTGGAACCGCACCTATCTGACATTAATAGCATATCTAAGTATACACACACAGGGAATGCCATTAATCACTGATAAAACCTCACGCCATGTACAACTGTCAAAAATCAGAGATTTAAATGTATAAATTATAATTTTTACTGAATCCTTTATCAGAAATCTATATATCAATCTGCTCAGCTCCTCCTGTTCTATAACACTCTGCCTGTAGATTGCACTGCATTTTATGGTGACAGGTTATCTTAATTATACCATTATAAATCTATGACTATTCCCGTCTTAAATGAGTGCTTGTTCTCTTTCTAATATGCAGCTGGCTATTATTTCATACATGCATGAAAGTGCTTTATGTACATGTGAGTATTATCAGCGTCACACATCTGACTTGCTCTTTAGGCTCTGTTAAATCATGTGGCGTTCAATATACTGTAGTTGGCATTTATTCTAATTATAGCTCTTGCAGAAAAAAAAACCTGAGAAATAAAAAATATATGAATTCAATGCTAAAAAAAGTGCATTAATGACATGGATCATTAAGTTCAGTATATTTTACACATCTTTCGAAATATTATCTTTAAGCAAGCTTTAATTTACAGCAGCCCTTTCTTGTTATTCTTAACTGACCTTAGATTTCTTCAATGAATGACTGAGAGCAATGTGTAAAAGGTTCGATACCACAAGTCGGCTATTATGTTTCTTTAATTAGATTCAGTGGAAAGAAAATAGTTCTTTGACCGTTCCTGACAGAATGGCTTTTGAAATCTATTTCATGAATCTTTCAAATTTATTCATTATTAAAAATGATCATTTGTTCTTAATATTTTAATGCGGATTTAACAAAAAAATATATATATACCGTGCTAGCATGTGGCTCTGCAATTCTAATTTAAACAATCATTTTATTGTACTGATTGTTAGATTCTCAATGACCAATTTGAACATTCATATTTATGCTGCAAAAAGGACTCTGCATGCATACAGCGAACAGAAAGAAGAAAAAATAATTATCATGATTATTAATTAGCCGGGAAAAAAATAAAGAATTGTATGGAAAGTTGAAATTACAAGTGCTTCTAGCAGGATTAAATGGCTTGAAATCTTTACAAATAATATTGAGTATAATAGTTGAGAGTGGGTATACCTAACAGAGCAGGAAGATCGGTAGTTCCATAAGGATGCTAAGTGACAGGTTCCAAATCTGATATCATCAGAGGTGCCATGTAGTATAAAAGTAAGCACTTTCATGCAGCCTAAATTCTGATTATTGAGCTCTGATGTATTCAACTGAGTTTTTATGTCTGGGGATGCTGTGAGTGCTTGGTGAATACCATATTTCTGAACCATAAGATACATTTTTCTTCAATATGTCCTTATTTTTCCTTAAATGAATTTCACTATAAATGGTAATAAAACACTAGTATACAGGGGTATAAAAACAATCAGATTCCATGTTCACAATTGAAGACAGCATATGAGGGGTTAAAAGTCCATATTCGGTGTTATCACTGATCATGGAGAATACCTCCACAAGGAGGGTAGAGTTACTGCCTTTGCGTCCCTCAACCATGTGACACGGGGTTGTGTCGTCATGAGGATTGAAGAATGTACATCACTTTCAGGGTTACATGACTGAGGGTTTTAGTGGTGCCATGGGGGAACAAAAAATTATGGAACTAATCTGAGTGACATTGCTGCTTGAATTTTAAGCAAATCATGGAATTTCTAGTCCCTGAATAAATTCTTTAAGGGGATAATTCCATCTGGGACCACCATGATCCTTAGAATAAAGGACCTTTCTCTGTCTTTCCTACACAGTGGCGTTCCTGCCATTCACTGTGAGGGAAACTTCAGAGCAGCCTCTTTTAAAGGGGTTATCCCATGAATAATGTAAAAAGTGAATATCAGATATCATATAGTACATGACAATCTCTTTCTAACAAAGCTAGAACCAGCCCTGTACCTCACATGGATCCAGAGATCTCCTCATTCATTGCTCTGCTAGATTTATATCAAACTGACAGCTCAAGGGGAGTGTCTTTTCTGCTGCAGCTAAGGAGGCGTGTCCATGGTCTCCCTATCACAGTTCAGGAGGAAGTTAAAGGATGAAACTGAGCATGTGCGGCCTTCTTAATGAGCTGGTCAAAGAAATAAGGAATTAAGAGTCACTAGACAGATACATTTTATTGAAAAACTCAGTAGCTAGAAAAAAAATTAATTACATGCAATTACAAAAGTATTCAAATCCAGGTGCTGGTTTGAAAACTGTAGAATATTTATCGTGGGACAACCCCTTTAAGTGAATGGGATTGTGCTTCAGTTCTTTGCACCACAGGTGGTCAGGACAGCCACACTGGGAGGAGAATTTTGCAGGGATTCAGCACAGAACTCCCTTCATTCTGAGGATTGTGGGGACCCCAACAGATTGAATACTTGCAATATGCCATTACTCTGTGAGATGGAATTAAAGGGGTGAATGTCACGGCCTCCTCCTAGGCAAGTGACATCACATTCATTGGTCACTTCGTCCATGTGCAGCTTAGTCCCACTCAGTGTATGACCTTTGCTGCAATACCAAGCACACCCACTGTACAACAGAGATATTGATAACACCGATTAGATACTGTTTTAATGTATTTAGAGCACAACACAGAAAAGATGTTTTTTATAACTTTTCTTCAAAAAACATGAATTGTGGCTATATTTTAGTTCTACTGTATTAGCACATATGAAGGATCAATGACCGTAACATACATTGTGTATTGGGATTCCTAAGCTGCGCACACATATACAATGGCTTGAAAAAATATTCATACCCCATTAACTTTTCCACATTTTTCTCGTTATCCCCACAAACTTAAATTTATTTTATTGGGATTTTATGTGACAGGCCAACACAAAGTAGCAATTATGTGTGAAGTGAAAAGAAAATGAATGTTTTCAAAACTTTTAATAAATAAAAATCTGAAAATTGTGGTCAGTATTTGATTTCAGCCCCCTGTACTCTGATACCCCTAAATAAAATACAGTGTGACTAATTGCTTTCAAAAGTCACTTAATTAGTAAGTAAAGTCCACCTGTGTGTAATTTATTCTCAGTATAACCACCACTGTTCTGTGAAGGCCTCAATTTGTTAGAGAACATTAGTGATCAAACAGCATCATGAAAACCAAGGAACACACCAGACAGGTCAGGGGTAAATTTGTAGAGATGTGTAAAGCAGGGTTATGTTTATAAAAAAATATCCCAAGCTCTGAACATCTCATGGAGCACTGTTCAATCCATCATCGGAAAATCGAAGGAGTATGGCACAACTGCAAACCTACCAACAATGTCCATCCACCTAACCTAACAACCCAGGTAAGGAAAGCACTAATTAGAAAAGCAGCCAAGAAGCCCATGGTCACTCTGGGGGAGCTGTAGAGATCCACAGTGGGAGAATCTGTCCTCAGGACAACTATTAGTCATGTAATCCACAAATCTGGCCTTTATGGAAGAGAGGCAAGAAGAAAGACATTTTTGAAAGCAAACCATAAAAAGTTCCATTTGCAGTTTGCCACAAGCCATGTAGGGGACACAGCAAACATGTTGAAGAAGGTGCTCTGGTCAGATGAGAACAAGGTTGAACTTTTTGGCCTAAATGCAAAGTGTTATATGTGGTGGAAAACTAATGCTGCACATCACCCTGAACACACCAAACATGGTGGTGGCAGCATCATACTGTGGGGAAGCTCTTTTTCAGCAGGGAAATGGAAGCTTGTCAGAGTTGATGGGAAGTTGGAAGGAGCTAAATACAGGAAAACCTAGTAGAGGTTGCAAAAGACTTGAGACTGGGGCGGAGGTTCGCCTTTCAACAGGACAATGACCCTAAACATACAGCCATAGCTCCAATGGAATGGTTTAGATCAAAGCATATTCATGTCTTAGAATGGCCCAGTCAAAGTCCAGACCTAAATCCCATTGTGAATCTGTGGCAAGAGTTGAAAATTGCTGCAGATGCTCTCCATTCAATCTGACTGAGCTTGAGCTATTTTTCAAAGAAGAATGGGCAAAAATGTCAGCCTTTAATTACAGCGAAAGGCTGAAAGGTCCTACAGTATTGACCCAGAGGGGCTGAGTACAAATGCATGCCACACTTTCCAGATTTTTTATTTATTAAAAATTTTGAAAAAAATGTATCATTTTCTTTTCACTTCACACATACTTGCTACTTTGTGTTGGTCTAACACATAAAATTCCAATAAAATACATGTAAGTTTGTGGGTGTGAAACAAAAACAGTGGAAACGTTAAAGGGATATGAATACTTTTTCAAGGCACTGTAAGATAAATGTTTGTCAAAATTAGTGATTTTGATCATTTTAGCTGAAAATCATCTAAAAATTATATGCAAATGGCGAACTGTTCTGTCAGCATGGATTTTTGCAGGCCACTGTTGGCTGAAAATGCAAGTGTATAACAAAAATTATACGCAAAACAGCTGCAAAAATGTCTGTCAGGTTATTCTTGGTTGAAAATGTAAGCATACGGCATTATCAACTGCATGTGATCGATCATTTGCTATTTTGTGCCCACTATGGTTTTATGTTTATTTTTTGCTGATCTGCCAGATTAATCTGTCCTGTTGATGGTTGAATCATATAAACCAGGCATGCTCAACCTGCGGCCCTCCAGCTGTTACAAAACTACAACTCCCATCATTCCCAGACAGCCTACAGCTATCAGGCTACAGAAGGGCATGGTGGGAGTTGTAGTTTGACAACAGCTGGAGGGCCACAGGTTGAGCATGCCTGATATAAACTATACTTATCATATGTTTATGTCAGTGGTTCCCTCCTCACTGCAGCTCTGTGTACTCAGATTGGCTGCTGTATATACTGTATAGGTCCCCAGCAAACTGACAGAATATTAATAAACTAAAAGGAACTGAACTACAATTGAGACAACTGAGCATTTCATAGCTGAAATAGGAATAACCCACTATTAGTGCAGGGTTGCTGGAGTTACAGAAACAGTTGAGCAGCCTGTAACTCTCATAGCAGTGAATGGCAGCTATGCAGACAGCTATGCTATTTCCATAACTCCCTAGTTATAAAATCAGTGTAGCTTGCTATTCCAGCGCTGAAACCCTAAAGAGGTAACTTTCTTAAAAACTATTTTATATAAACATATAACAGAGGCAGCGCTGGAATCCTCATGTCTGTCATTACCTTGTGCTGTCGTGACTGGGGCAACATAAAGGTGATTACAGATTTCCTTTCATATAATGTTAAGTTTATGTTATTGTTATAGTGGCAGAATGCATAAACATTTCTTTAAATTTAATTTTTACATTTTTCACCATTAAATTAATGGGATTATGCCATGATTAAAGGGGTTGTCCGAGTTATGACAAAAAATATATAGCACTGTAAATCTGATGGGCAGCAATATATAACTAAGTTAAGCAAGTTTTAGGCAAAAAAAATCCATATTTCCTAATTTCCCTGGTTCTCTTCTGGTCTTTGTTTACATGCAATAACAACAATCTCAGCCCCTCCCCCTTCTCCCCCCTCTCTGCAAAGGGAATGAATACAAGTGCTGAGTGACATGTCTGCCTGCTGGAATACTCAGCAGCATGTTGTATGTGCAGGACTACAAGTCCCAGCTGTACAATGACACTGCTGATACACACAGGAATTTCTCCCTACCTGTTCTTGTACAATACAATTCCTCTACAGCTCTTGTGCCCAGCATTTGTCTCCTCTCACTGCTGCAGCTACTGTTTGTTATAAAGCCTTGAGACCTCAGTGTGTTCTGGCTGAAGGGGTTAATGTTTTATCTGAAGGAAACCAGGAAGAGAGCAGATAGCAGGAGCCCGGCAAAGAAAGGGGGCGTGGCCAGTCTCGTGTACAGACTGTTATCTGATCTCTGAGGCTTGTGAACGAAACATCACAGAGCAGAGAGATAAGGTGACATCACAGGTCATGTGACCCTCAGTCAACTCTGAGAAACCAGCAGCTTTAGAAACACAAAGTATATGGGAAAGTTGTTATACCTGACAAGTTAGAAACATATAAAGAACAAAAAAATAACTCGGACAACCCCTTTAATGAAAAAAATACATGACATGACAAACTCTTTCTAACAAAGCTAGAAGCAGCCCTGTAACTCACATGGATCCAGAGATCTCCCCATTTGTTGCTCTGCTACATTTATATCAAGCTGACAGCTCAAAGGGAGTGTCTTTTCTGCTGCAGCTAAGGGGGCGTGTCTTTTCTGCTGGAGCTCTCTCCCTATCACAGCTCAGGAGGCAGTTGAAGGATGAAAATGAGCATGCGAGCAGGACAAAGAAATAATAAGAAAAAAAACAGCAGGTGGCGCTATACAGATAATTTTATTGAATAACTCAGTGGCTATGCTATATTTTTAATTACATGCAATAACAAAAGTATTCAGCTCTAGGTGCTGGTTTGAAAACTGTAGAATTTTTTTCATGGGACAACCACATTAACTGTAGAATACAGGTTTTTACAGGTATTTATTATGATTATTATTATTAATTTTATATTTGATTAATAAAAAGGTTTATTAAGCGTGAGTTCACACTGCTATTTATTTCCATTTTTCTGCTCCATTAGAGAAACAGAACAACAGAAACAGAAGTGTAGGATTCAGCATATAACTGAGATGAACATAATTGAACAGACTCCATTGAAGTTGGACATTGGAGTCCATTTTCCGTTCAGGATCTGACTTTTTTGTCCGTTCTTTTTGACAGAATCTGTGACAGAGCCGGCAACACATATGTGAACAAGCCCTAAACTGTATTTTTATATATATATATTTTTTTTTTACATGTGAAAATTTAACCGCTTCCTTACCAGGCGATTTTCCATTTTCATTTTTCCTTGCCTTCCCAGAGACATAACTTTTTTATTTTCCATTCACATAGCCATATGAGGACTTGCTTTTTTGCGGGAAAAGTTGTACTTTCTAATGTCAGCATTTAATATTGCATACAATATAGTGGGAAGCTGGAAAAACCCTTCATTTTCTGGGTCAGTATGTTTACAGAGATACTACATTTGTATGGTTTTTCTTGTGTTTTAATACTGTAAAAAATATATAAAGACTTTAGAATTTTTTTCTTTTGATCGCCATATTATCACTCCATAAGTTTTTATAATTATGTATATATAATTATAAAATATATATTTACTTATAACTAACTATAAGTAAAAGTGAGTTAAAATACCAGACAACCTGAGAACAGACATTGAGCTGTTTTTGGAAGTAAGCAGACATGTCTTTCTAATCCTGGACAACCCTTAAAGGACATCTGTCAGCAGGTCATCTGGCCCTGTAATCGTGCTAGGGCTGTATGTAATCAGCACATGCAAAGAACACTTCTTTTATGCCAGGTAGGAAGAATGTGGTGTACTGCATATGTGCTGATTATACAGTATAGAGCATGGCAGAGGTGCAAGGAAAGAGGAGGATTCAAATGCCTGGCTGTCAATTTACCATAAGAAGGAGGGTCTGGCAAAGAATAGCAAGAACAAGGACTTGGGCCGGCCGTCTGTGCACTTAATAGCTCATTTACACATTGAATCAAAACTCTTTTTCTATATATATGAATTTTAATATATATTGTATGTGGCCTAAGCCTACACACAAGTGGCCAGACAAGTCATTTTCCCTCCCCATTCTAAATGTACAACGGCCATCACTAAAACAATACTATAAAATCAACCAATCAGCATGTACGTTTAGTTTTAAAACGACTAATAGACATATTTTTAGGTTTGAAATTTTGTACTGTCCAATTAGATGTCCTCCACATATTAGTCAATGGGTAAAAATGGTTTAAGAAGGAAATGCTGGGAATTTTATGGGTGAATGAACTGAGGTAACATTATTCTGGGTATTAGTAGGTTCATTCATCATAAGAGCTATAACCTTGCTGTATCTGGGCTTGATAATTGGAATAAAGCTTCATCTCTGGAAAAGAAGGAGGATTGCCATCATCAATCATATTTATCTTCATCATTATATTTATAACAACAATTGCCTCCTTTGCTGGCTTGCTTCATTTTTCCATCACATTATATACTCCTTGTATCCAGGGGTTACGACCACCCTGCAATCCAGCAGCAGTGGCCATGCTTGTACACTACAGGATACTGCACCAGACTATTTGCACATCCACAGTCCTGGACACCAGAGTGGACGGAGTCTTTTCCTCTAATGGATTGCAGGGTGGTCATAACCCATGGACAGGGGCGGACTGGGAACTAAAAGTAGCCCTGGAACAAAAAAAAAAACAACCCTAAAAGTGGCCCCATATTGTAGGTGGGGCCAAACTGACAGAAGGCGGGGTCACAGAAATAGGCAGGGCCAGCAATGCCACAGTGCAGTACAAAATAGTACCTCAGCAGAACCAGATACCACAGAGCAGCACAAAATGCTGACTAAATTAATTAATGGCATGGCTTGTGTGCTGAATAATGGGACCCATATGTACCGGGTCGTAGTCAGGTTCCCTTTTAGAAAATGGAGAATCTTTTTGGCCTCAAGTGGTATGCCTCCAATTCAGAGATATAATGCTTTTAATTTTTTGCTAATTAGCCCCTGGGATGCAATGAGAGCTTTGCCCTTGAACAAAAGACTCCACTCAATTGCCTTGATGTCCAAGCCCCCACCACTTTGACTCACAGGGCCGAGCAGTGGAGATGTACTCACTCCTGGCCCTTAAGGCTGGTTTCACACGAGTGAGTTTAACGCATTGAATTCGCAGCATGTGTCTGCAGAAGCTCCCATACTGACCTCCCAGCACTGACGGGGTCGCATTGTTGACCTGTGCTGTGGTCCGCAACGCATGGGCACCAATCATGTGCCCACTGTATGCGCACGCGGACCCATTCACCTGAAATGGGGTCCGAAATCTGCATCGCTAAAAAGTAGTGCATGCGGTGCAGAGGCAAGGACAGAAAACCCTCGGAAGCACTCCATTTTCAAGTAAATGGGTCCGAAATTTTTTTTTTTTTTTTTAAGCTGTAAGCCGTAGTTGCGCCCCGGGGTTAATTATCATTAAAAAATAAAAGCATAATTTCTGTGAAGTGTGGGCACGATAAGGATGGGAGACAGCCCATTACACTATGTTGACAAGTGCACATCTGAAGATGCAACTGGTTTTACTTACAGGTACCTGGTGACAGTTTCCTTTTAAAGGGAATCTCTCACCACATACCTTCCAACAAAACCTTCTCCCTGTATAAAGGGTGCACTTCTCTGTTGATTCCAGCACACTTGGTGCTATCTTGATCCTCGATTTACAGAAATAACCTTTTTTTTTGAGCCATTTGGTACAATGAGGGTGTTGGCTCAGCTCCTTCCATTCCATCTGCCTGGCAAACTCCAGCCATGGAAGTTGCCCCAAGGGACTCCTTATCATAAACCAAAAAGATTTATCTCTCTGAACAGAGGCCACAGGTATCTGGAGCCATGCTGACTGCAGAGCATCCCACAGCTGCTGGAGGATTCGTGGGGGATCCATAGAGTGAACATGATGATCAAGGTGGTCCCACAGATGCTCAATTGTATTCAAGTCTGGGGAATTAGGTGCAAGATTAGTACTTGAAAGTCTTGGTCATGTTCTTCCAACCAGTGCTGGACATTTCTAGCCGTGTGCCACGTTGCATTGTCTTGCTAGAAGATCCCATTCGACCCAGGGATGACAATCAGCAATTAAAGCCAGAAAGTTGCCATTTGAAATGTTTTTAGTTTTTTGTCATGTCTGTGATCTGTTTTTTTTTTCAACAAAATTAAACAACTGAAGGAACATCCTCAGAGACTGGCGATTCCATAATTTTTGCCAGGGGTTGTACTGTGTCTAACTATACTGATGGGGGCACATATCTAGACATTACTGTGAAGGGGGCAAATGTGGGCATAACTATTGTGACGGGGAACATATTTAGGTATACCTATTGTGACGGGGAACATATTTAGGTATACCTATTGTGACGGGACACATAGCTGGACATAACTATTGTGAGGGGGGCACATATCTGGGCATAACTATTGTGACGGGGCAAATATCTGGACATAAATATTATGAAGGGGCACATATCTGGACATAACTAACATAGAAACATAGAAGATTGACGGCAGAAAAAGACCACCTGGTCCATCTAGTCTGCCCTTTTATTATTCCTTATTGTTATCTTAGGATAGATACATGTTTATCCCAGGCATGTTTAAATTCAGTTACTGTGGATTTATCAACCACCTCTGCTGGAAGTTTGTTCCAAGCTTCTACTACTCTTTCAGTGAAATAATATTTTCTAATGTTGTTCTTGATTTTTCCCCCAACTAACCTCAGATTGTGCCCCTTGTTCTTGTGTTCTGTTTCTTATTAATAACCCTTCCCTCCTGAACTGTATTCAGTCCTTTAACATATTTAAAGGTTTCAATCATGTCCCCCCTTTCTCTTCTTTCCTCCAGACTATACATATTAAGAACTCAGAGTCTTTCTTGATAAGTTCTATGCTTTAGACCTTCCACCATTTTTGTAGCTCTTCTTTGGGCCCGTTCTATTTTAGCAATATCCTTTTGCAGGTGAGGTCTCCAGAATGGAACACAGTATTCCAGATGTGGTCTCACTAGAGCTCTATACAGAGGAATCACAATCTCCCTCTTTCTGCTTGTTATACCTCTAGCTATGCAGCCAAGCATAAGATTTGCTTTCCCTACCGCCTGGTTACTCATTTTGAGGCTGTCAGAGATGACTACCCCCAAATCCTTCTCTTCTGAGGTCTTTGTTAACACAGAACTTCCAATATGATACTCGGATAGAGGGTTTCTTCTCCCCAAGTGCATTATTTTACATTTGGAAACATTGAACTGTAGTTTCCATTGTTTTGACCACTTATCTAAAAAAGATAAATCATTCTCCATATTACTGACACCTCCTGGAACATCAACCCTATTACACACTTTTGTGTCATCAGCAAACCTTCCCTTCCAAGCCATCCCTTATGTCACTTACAAACATGTTAAACAGAACAGATCCTCGTGGCACCCCACTTGTAACCAGCCTCTGCTCAGAATACACTCCATTAACAACAACCCTCTGGTATCTGTCCTTCAGCCAACTGCAGAGCCACTAAACTATCCAGGGGTTAAAGCGGCTCTGTCACTAGGTTTTAACCTATGTATTTAAATACATAGGTTAAAACCCCTTAACTTGTACAGTTAGAACATACCTGTATTGCAGAGTACAGCGCAGCGGTTGTGCTGAAAAAAGACCTTTAATCTTTATGTTAATGAGCCTTCGGAGCACCGGGGGGCGGGCTCTTTCTTCCTGAGCACCGCTTCTTCACCGCCCCCCGGGTCCCGAGGCTCTCCCCGATGCCGACGTCCACGCCCCTCTGAAAATTGATTGACAGCTGAAATCCCGCCGGCGCATGCGCAGAAGCGCTTGCAGTGCCGAACACCGCAAGCGCTTCCATCCTTGTGCGCACGCGCCGTCACTTCCGGGTTCAGCGAAGTGACGGCGCGTGCGCACAAGGATGGAAGCGCTTGCGGTGTTCGGCACTGCAAGCGCTTCTGCGCATGCGCCGGCGGGATTTCAGCGCTAGGCCAAACGGCCTAGCGCTGTCAATCAATTTTCAGAGGGGCGTGGACGTCGGCATCGGAGAGAGCCTCGGGACCCGGGGGGCGGTGAAGAAGCGGTGCTCAGGAAGAAAGAGCCCGCCCCCCGGTGCTCCGAAGGCTCATTAACATAAAGATTAAAGGTCTTTTTTCAGCACAACCGCTGCGCTGTACTCTGCAATAAAGGTATGTTCTAACTGTAGAAGTCAAGGGGTTTTAACCTATGTATTTAAATACATAGGTTAAAACCTAGTGACAGAGCCTCTTTAAGTCCAATTCTCGATAACTTATCTATCAGCTCTTTATGGGGAACCGTATCGAAAGCTTTACTGAAATCCAGGTAGGAAATATCCACAGCACCACCTTCATCCAGCACTTTAGTTACATAGTCAAAGAAATCAATGATATTAGTCTGACATGATCGGCCCTCAGTAAAGCCATGTTGGTTTAGGTCCATCAAGTTGTTTGCTGTTAGGTGGTCAATTTTCTTCTTTTTTAGTAGAGTCTCCATCATTTTTACCACTATAGATGTCAAGCTGACTGGTCTATAGTTACTAGCTTCTTCTCTACTACCCTTCTTGTGAATGGGTACAACATTGGCCATTCTCCAATCATCAGGAACATCTCCTGTAAGAAGAGACTGATTATACAGATCAGTCAGGGGGCCAACAATCACAGATCGGAGTTCTTTAAGAACTCTGGGGTGGATGCCATCCAGACCCAATAACTATTGTGAAGGAATCACTTAGGCATAATTATCGCATATCATATTGAATTTTAATATACATTTACACGTGTACATTTATCTGAACCTGGTTGGATTTTTTTTTTGTAGAGGTGGGCATAATATTTTTGGTTATACCCACAGGGAGGAGGTGAGTGTTCCAATATTTGCTCTGAGACCCATAGGTCTCTGGTTGCACCACTGCATGCATATTACTCTCTAAATCCCCCTTCAAGATCTACATAACACTTTTGCCGAAATTAAAGGAACCTTTCACCACTACATTCACACACCATCTATCCTTCTCTGCGCACGCCTCAGTCACTTCACTTCTAGCGTGTGAGACCTGCACATGCGCGCCTTAATCTCAGCTGGAACGCGCCCCTCAGCTACGGGAACGAGCGCGCATGGTGGGAGCGCTGTGGAACATTGCTGTGTTCTGATTGGTTCGCACTCTTTCCTGCTCCATGTCGATTGGTCACCCAAGTCGCGCCAGTTCGATTGCGGAGTTCTGTTTGTCCGGGTTCTGGGTGTTTTGGCGCGAGGATCTTCTCTCCCGTCATTATTGCAGTACAGCAAGCATGGCCCCTGTGTCCAGCGGAGGCAGCCAGCAGCACGGTAACGGGGAGGAGGCGGGGACACGTGTGGTTATATAGCGCCGAGGACAGCTGTACCTGGTGCATAGAAGCTGCAGGGAAATGTGACAGGGAAGCTTGTGGCAGTCAAGTCCTGCACTGTCCCCGCGACGGCCGCTGGTCCGTCCTATACATGGTCCCTCTCCTGTAGTACTAGTAGTCCCAGCATGTCCTGGCTGGTGGTCAGACCTTATAGGACAATCCACTTACACTATGTGGTGCTGCGTCAGGCACATCTGTTTATGAGATCTGTCCTGGTCCCAACTCTCTCACCCCAAATTATTATTGACATACCATAAATGCTGACTTCAGGACCCGTTCAAATGAAGCAGGCATCAATGACGTCTGTGTCTTCCACAGTCCATGTGACAAGGACTGGGACTTGAGAGCCTTGTCTGTCTTAAAGGGGTTGTCCCATCTTGGACATTGAGGGCATATCCCTAGCATATGTCCCCAATGTTTCATAGGTGCAGGTCCTATCTCTGGGACCCACACCTGTACTTGGAACAAAGCCTGCATAGTACCGGAGGGCACACTGTGAATGTGCAACCGCCCCCTCTATTCATTGCTATGGGAGCACCAACAATAGCTGAGCGCCTGCAACATGGAAGGGAATGGAGTGGTGGCCACATTCATTTCACTGGGATTTGGCACACTTGGCTATTTTCGGTGCTGCTGTGGAAATGAATGAATGGAGGGTGGCTGCGCATGCACAGGACTTTGCAGGTTCCGTTCTAAGGAAGTCCTCCGAGACCCCCACCTATCACATTACGGAGATATGGTACGGATATGCCCTCGATGTCCAAAATGGGACAACCCCTTTAAGGGACTTTCTCACTTCAGTAAATGGTATTTATCATGTAGAGAAAGTTATTAAAAACCACTTACTAATGTATGGTGATTGTCCATCTTGCCTCCTTTGCTGGCTTCATTCATTTAAACATCACATTATACACTGCTTGTATCCAGGGGTTATGGGTAGGGATGAGCGAACTTATGTTTCAAGTACTAGGTTCGGGTGCAGGTTATCTAAGAATCCCATTATAGTTTCCACTGAACACAAGTTATGGCCGCCGAAGCAGGGAGCAGCTGCACATGCATGCCTATGTGTGTTCCTATGGTCCCGGGCACCGGGGAGGTCGGGGACTCTTGCCTGATCAACCTCACGACTGCAAAATATCGGTATAACTGTATATTAAAACGTGACCTCTGCTTTCGTGGTGTGATCCGATTTAATTGCTTCTAGAAGGGAATATGGTATATATGACGCACACGTCATTCTGTACATGTCGCCTCCTATACTCTATCATTTCTTAAAGAAGAACTCCCGACAAAAATTTTATTCCATGTCCTGCTAGAAATGTACATGATGTAATCTGTAGTGAATGTCATTTTCTTACCAGTAGCTGAATTTTTGATTTATATCATCCTGAAGTTTCTTATCCGTGTCATGTGACCAGCAATTAGACCCACCAACTCACACATAGACCTATGTGTGGACAGGAAGTCTAATTCTCTATGTATTCCTATGAGACTGAAAGTGAGGCTCCCATAGGAATGAATAGAGCAGTTACTGGCTTCCTGTCCTGGGTCAGTTGGAGGTCAGGGAGTTGGTCACATGACCCAGCTACAATAAGAAGAGAGGTTTTTACTCACAGAAACAGTCACTGATAAGAAAATGACAATCACTACAGATTATATCATGCACCTTTCTAACAGGTCAGAATAAAAAATTTTGCGGGAGTTCTTCTTTAAATGGATTGTCCTGTACTCATGTTACTGATGCCCTGTAGCCTGCATTGCCTGCTGAAAAATTCATAGTTACCTGCTCCTCGCTGTGGTTCTGAATGATGGCTCCCATTCCTCCATTTTCCGCTCCTCAGCTTGTTTTCCTCACGTCACTGCTGGAGCCAGTCATTGGCAGCAGAGGTGCAAGTGATTGTGTCGTATCCATCTGGCCGGGGACTGGAAGATGGAGGAATAGGGTCCAGTGTGCAGGACAGGCGCAGGTAAGTATGAATCGCTCTATAGGCGGAGCAGGCTACAAGGTATAGGTAAAATCCCTTTAGGATACTTGCGCAGAAAAATAGCATCGTAATCCAGTACCAGCAAAGTGGTTGAGATCTCATGTACACTTCTCATGTATTCTGAGCTGAAATTCACCTTCTGTGAAGATATTGAAATCCGCAGAACGTCAATTGTTAGCGCAGAGGATAAGATCAGGGAAAAACTGCAGCACAATCCACAGGTATTCAACACATACGGATTTTATTGCGGAAATGCAGAGTAATAGACAAAATGGAGAAGAATAGGACATTGAGGTTGTGCTGTGCTACAATATTGGTAATTTATGCTCAGGATAGGTCATCAATATCAGCACCCCGGCTGATCAGCTGTGTGAAGGGGTAGTGATATTTGAGTGAACGCTGCCTCCTCTTCCAAATGACTTGTGCGTCTTCTCCTTTGCATCAGCGGCGCTGAGTAATTACAGTACATTCACTTCAATGGTACGAACAGTTGTAATTACACTGTGCCACCTCTACAAAAGAGACAGCTCAGGAGGCAGTAGAGGGATGAGACTGAGCATGTGCGGCCTTCTCAGTGACCAGGTCAAAGAAATAAGAAAAAACAGCAGGTGAAATCCAGATAACATAAGAAGACATTTCGGTATTATAACCTTTAGCAAGTTGTACCTGGTAGAAGAAGGCTGGAAAGACTATACTGTGCACTGTTATGACTCTCTTGCCACCAGCAAAGGCTTAAAGGGGTTGTCCATGTGACCTATGCTGCGAAGCATACTTAGAGGCTATTCATGTGACCGTATTTTCAGTCCACACCTGATCTACATTTTAGCGGATCGCACGCTGACCCATTCACTTCAATGGGGCCACAAAAAATGCAGACAGCACAATGGGGTCAAGGATAGGCATTGTTACATTGGGACCCCTGAGAAGTGTGGGATGCACACAGACCACATCTGTATTTTGCAGATCCATGATTTGTGAATTGCAAAATGGATACGGTTGTGTGACTAGCCCATTAGGCCCTCTTTACAGAATTTGTTTAAAGGGGTTCTGCAGTTGTTTAAAACTGATGATCTATCCTCTGGATAGAACATCAGCATCTGATCGGCGGCGGTCCGACACCCGGGACCCCTGCCGATCAGCTGTTTGAGAAGGCAGCGGCGCTGCAGGAGCGCCACGGCCTTCTCTGTGTTTTCCTCAGGCCCAGTGACGTCACGACTAGTATCACTGGCCTGGGCGGGGCTAAGCTCCATTTATGTGAACAGAGTTTAGCCCCGCCCAGGCCAGTGATACTAGTCGTGACGTCACTGGGCCTGAGGAAAACACAGAGAAGGCCGTGGCGCTCCTGCAGCGCCGCTGCCCTCTCAAACAGCTGATCAGCAGAGGTCCCGGGTGTCGGACCGCCGCCGATCAGATGCTGATGCTTTATCCAGAGAATAGATCATCAGTTTTAAACAACTGCAGAACCCCTTTAAAAATAGCGGAGAAAAAAGACCCGCATGCAGAATTTTTTTTGTTTGCTAAAAGAATGATCCTCCTGAACGGATCCCAGTGCGGTCTGTTCGGCTCCATTTGCTTTAGTTGAGCAGAATAATGAACATGACAAACGCTGATGTGTCAGAGGCCGTACCTGCTGTCTGGTAGTGGCTCCCGGGCTTCTTCACTGCACCTCTGTTCCCCACATGAAGACTTCCTGCATGTACTGGGTCACCTGCACCACTGCAGCCAATGACTGACCACAGTGGTGACATATCAGCACATTACAAGTCACTGCTGTGGTCAGTCATCGGCTGCATTGACGCACATGACCCTGTCCATGTAGGAAGCCTACATGTGGGGACTGAAAGTGCGGTGAAGACGGCCCGGGAGCTGTGGAGCACATAAGTATGCTTCTGTTCATATGCCATGGACAACCCCTTTTAACCCCTTGCTGGTGACCTGCAACTTAAAGAAGAACTCCAGCAAAAATTTTTATTTTCTGACCTGTTAGAAAGGTGCATGATGTAATCTGTAGTGAAGGCAATCTTCTTATCAGAGACTGTATTTGTGAGTTATCCCCTCTCTTCTAATTGTAGCTGGGTCATGTGACCAACTCCCTGACCTCCAACTGACCCAGGACAGGAAGCCAGTAATTGCTCTATTCATTCCTGTGAGGCTCCCATAGGAATGCATAGAGAAACAGACTTCCTGTCCACACAAAAGATGCTGTGTCAGTTGGTGAGTCTGATTTCTGGTCACATGACACAGCTAATAAACATCAGGGAGATATAACTCACAAATACAGACATTTGTAAGAAAATGACATTCACTACTCACTAGATTACATCATGTACATTTCTAGCAGGACATGGAATAACATTTTTGCGGGAGTTCTTCTTTAAAAAACAAAACAAACAAAAAATCTCAGTCCACAAGCACACCCATGGGAAATGTACCTATCACTAAATCTCTTTACATTTTATTTCCAGACATGGCTGACTCCGGGAGCTTTGCTGCATCTCGCTCTCGTCGAGAGAAAACTGAGAAAAAAGGCCGTAAGGAAGCCTTAGAGAGACTGAGAAAAGCAAAATCTGGTGAAAAAGTCAAATATGAGGTAAACTATTTTAAGCGTGCTGCGTGTTACAGGGTTTCTTTGTGGTGCTGTCGAAGTTGTCCTCGATGATGAGGTGGCCACATCAGTGAGTTAGGTTTCTGTGTACACTAAATCCATTACAATGAAGCAGCCACATCTAGAAAAGGTTGGAGCTGTGGCCTCTTTCACACGATCGATACGGAGTGGCTTCAGGGTGCATTCAGTCAAACTCGCACCATTTCACAAGCAAGTTCAGTCAGTTTTGTCTGCATTTGCGTTCAGGGTTTGTCTTTTTCCGTGCAGGTGCAATCAGTTTTCACGTGTGAAAAAAAACCTGAAGACTTACAAACAACATCTCCTAGCAATAATCAGTGAAAAACGTGCTGCATCCAGACTACATCCAGGTTACACCCGGATGCAATGCGTTTTTCACTGAAGCCCCATTCACTTCTGTGGGGCCAGGGCTGCATGAAAAACGCAGAATATAGAACATGCTGCGATTCTGACACAGAACTGATGCGTGAAAAACATCGCTCATGTGCGCAGACCCATTGAACTGAAGGGGTCAGGATTCAGTGTTACTTCACACATTGCACCTGCACAGAAAAATGGCTTGTGTGAAAGGGGCCTTAGGCCACCACGCTCTGCTGTTTGTCCTCTCTAGTCTATTGTTTTATGTGGTCTCTGAATGCTTCAGGACAGTAACTGGGGAAAGATGGAGGCCTCCATAATCATGTACCAAAAATAGAGTAAAAGAATTTACCATCAGAAACAAAAAGATTAGAAAATGTGTGTTTTAATTAGTAAAAAAAAAGTACAGGTGATACATTCCCATTAAATTAGATCATCAGTGCTGCTGTAATAATTATACTAATGAACCCGGACAACCCCTTTAAAGGGGGGGGATATCGTGGGGATATGCCACCAAAGTCAGATAGGTGCTGGTCCCCCCCCTCTGGGTCCTCAAAGTGAAATGTGGTGTGCTCTCTATTCTTGCCTGTGGGACATCTGAAATGAGTTGGGCAAGTGCGCTCAGCTATTTTCTGCACTCCCATAGAAGTGAATAGAGGGTGACCCCATGTGCGCAGTGTGCCCTCATTGAGAGCCCCCAGAGGTCTGACGTTGCTGGCATACAGCTAGGATATGCTACCAATGTGTGAGATGGGCCAACCCCTTTGAGTTGTTATTTGAATAGGTTTGTTATAATTCCTGTCTGAGCGCAGATCAATCCATCTGACGTGATTTTATGGCATAGAAAAAGGCTTCAGATAAATGTTAGGCTATGTTCACACTGTATACCCCACCAACAATTCCACCATATCAAGAGTGGAAAAAATGCCCAAACACGATAATTAAAAGATATATCAAATTTATTTATAAATATGTAGACAGTAACAATTGTTACTGTCTACATATTTATAAATAAATTTGATATATCTTTTAATTATCGTGTTTGGGCATTTTTTCCACTCTTGATATGGTGGAATTGTTGGTGGGGTATTTGTTGTAGGTTTATGCCCGATACCATTTATTTATATGAGGCTTTGTGGTGTAGTATGTTCACACTGTGTCATGGCTTGCATTTATCTCAGAAACCATGATGGTGTGCTGGATCTCCAAGTAGAGGCCATACTTCCGTACACTTCCCACTCGAAGGCTGCTGGCTTTCAAGACAGCTACGCAGTGGTCCTTATTTTAATACGGTTTAATAAATTACACAATTGGATTATTCACTTAAAATTTAGTGTATTAACACGTTCTTTGTTCCAACTGGGTGTTACATGTTGGATGGAGGTATGCAGTCTGCTTGACAGAAGCAGAGGACTGCTGTGGGGGATTTTCTGTCAAGGTTTCTGTTGTTGTGACTGCAAGAATATTTCTGTATCATGCGCTGTTCCTGTCACCAATGGAAACCCCATTGGAGGTCAAGAACGCTTCTGTGAGCAGAGACCAATGCACGTGCTTCTAACCATCTCCATGGACGTCCTCAGCATTTACCTGTTTTGCTGTTAGGTGGAAGAAATGACAAGCATTTATGAGGAGGTGGATGAGGACTCCTACTCGAAGATTGTCCGTGAACGCCAAGATGATGACTGGATAGTGGATGATGGTAAGTCAACTCTAGTTACTATAGGGGGGCATGTTCAGAACTTTTATACTCTACTATCCTGAGAGGAGAAACTTCTGGTTCACGTATAATAAAGTTTGGCATGGGCCTCATATTTATTTCCAGCAAAGTTTACAGTGCAGATCATGCCCAATATGATATAAGTGATCCATGCACACTCTGGTCTGTAACATGGCACTATGGATGCTATTCTCAGACAATGTGCCCATAAATAGTTTCTTGTTAGAACTTTTTCCTGCTCTCATGGACACTGGTGAACATCCAGGTGAATTCATCTGCACTTCATTTAGGGTGTGTTCACACTTAGTGGTTGGCTTGCTGCTTTAAATAGCCATACCTCATCCACAGCATATAAATACACCCTAAATAGAGTGTAGGTACATGGTCCAACAGTGTGCCGGGATGCTGCGACACAATTGTATGACTTTTAGGCCCCATTCACACGACCGTATGTGTTCCGCAATTTTGCGGACCCATTGACTTTAATGGGGCTACGGATGTGATTTTGCGGCCAAGTATAGGACATGTTTTATTTTTTTGTGGGGTACCTTCCGTGAGATACGAGATGCGGAATGCACACGATGTGCATTCCACATTTTTTTTCTCCTATGGAAAAAGGAATGGGTCCGTATGGTTCCACATCTTATCCGCAAAAATGCGGATAAGATGCGGAAATGTACATACGGTCGTGTGAATGGGGCCTTACTGTAAATGACTGGTTTGGCAATGCAGGTTGTACTCTAAAAGATTAAAAAATGTATTGTATAAAAAAAATCAGCTCCTGTTAATAAACCTCATGAACATGCCTGTGACTGCCCTGGATTCCATATGCACAGAAGCAGTACTTTCTGGGTGGGGATGTCTCCCAGGTTGTTACAGATAAAGCAATGCCAGTTATGAGGGGTTTTTACCTTTTCATTTTTACAGGGAAAATGTGTTTTGTTTTGTTTTGTTTTTTTTTTTAATAAATAAAACCTTGTTAAATTAACTTTATTATTTAGTAGTCCCACAAGGGGACTTAACATGTGATCATTTAATAGCTGACGTAATACACTGCACTACCTTTGCATGCACAGAAGACGGACGTGGGGCCTTCATTACACCTGTAGCTGCCTTGTAAAAGCATTGACACCCTGCTGTTTTATTCAAGTGGTTGGTGATGGGTATTAGAGGGAAACCTTTTCCCTCTGAAACTGACCACTTACATGCTGAGTTTACTATTTACTGTGGCATCTAAGGATTTAAACGACCAGGATATGGGGTTTCCCTGATCTTCTGTCATCCCCAGGGAACCTATGCAGGGCCAGGCTCCATAGTGACCACTGTAAAAACAAACGTGTGCTCACTAAGGAGTTAAAATGTTGAATAATTGAGACTTTATCAAGCCCTACACTCCACAGCTTTGCGTATTTGCGCACTTAAACCACACACTCCAGTTTTAAAAAGTGTCTGGAAATATGGATTTGGTTAGCCTGTCGAACTAAAAAATTGCAAAAGTTGTCACAATGTCACCCCAGTTTCAAGATAGAAGTGTGATACTTAAAGATGCACCAAATTAATCAGCCATAATACAACATATGATACATTTGCTGCAAATTACAGCAACATGGACTGCTACAAAAATTCCCCTCATGATAAATCTCCAATTTGTGGTAGAAAATGCTGTACAAATATAACGAGTGACATAATGTTCAATGCCCTTAATGTAACTGTTTCTTGGCTGTTCTGCTCTGGTTTGCAGATGGGGCAGGTTATGTGGAAGATGGACGAGAAATTTTTGATGATGACCTGGACGAAGATGTACATCTTGACAAAGGTGCATGATACGCTTATGCATGTTTAACCCTTTTGAAATTACTGTTTAATTTAAACTATATTTAACTTTTTTTTTTTTTTTTTTACCAACACAGATGGGATTTTAAGGGCCCTTGCAGACGAGCGTGAGACTCGGACATCTCCCGGGCACTGGCTTGAACTCCCGGCACTGAACGGGGTTACATAGTATTATACTGATTTATGATGCTATGTAATCCTTACATTCTGGAATGTGTTGGATAACACTAACAGCATTATGTTAAAACCACTTCAAGTCTGCCCATTGACTATAAACGTCCTTCAGCTTTGCCCCCTGTGTGCAGCACCTGTACATAGAAGCTCAATGACTCAGCTGCCTCCTCACAGCCAAGAACATGGAGCTTTAACCTGAGACCTTTTTTCCTGGCCTCCAGGCTTTTGATCACTCTGACAAGCTGTCAAAGCCATCACAAATGCTTGTACTATCTCACTCTCATTACCGCCGGTGACAGAGCAGTTTACAACTACATATTGGGTGTTTTTGCAAACTTTAGAATCAGGAAAATAAATATTCAGGTTTGATTTGCGGTTTACCCTTGCTATCTTATGGGAAAAATGAATTAAAAATTGAAAATCTGCGAAAAAATATATATATTTTAAATTTCACCTTCCTTCTGTTTTAATTCTTGTGGGAAATCTAAAGGGTTAACAAACTTTGATAAAATCAGTTTTGATTACATTGAGGGCTGTAGTTTCTAAAATATGTTCATTTATGGGAGGTTTCTATTATTTAAGCCCCTCAAAGTCACTTTAGAACTGCAAAGGTCCTGTAAAATTAACTATTGGAAATTTTCATGAAAATCTTAAAAATTACATGTAAAATTTGAAGCCTTCTAACGTCCTAAAAAAAGTAAAATTACATTTCCAAAATTATGCCAACATAAAGTGGACATATGGTGAATGTCCATTAATAACAATTTTATTAGATATCCCTATGCAACTTAAAAGCAGAGAAATTCATATTTAAAAAATTGTGATTTTTTTTTTCAAAATTTTCAGTAAATTTAGATTTTTTATAAATAAAGGTAAAACATATTGACTCAAATTTACCATTAACATGAAGTACAATGTGTCATGAGAAAACATTCTCAGAATGGCTTGGATAAGTAAAAGCGTTCCAAAGTTATTACCACATGAAGTGACACATGTCAGATTTGCAAAATTAGGCCTAGTCTTGAAGTGGTTAATGTTATCCAACACATTCCAGAACTGTAAGGGTTACATAGCATCTTAAATAAGTATAATGCTATGTAACCCAGTTCAGTACAGGGCACATTATGCGGGAAACGTCTGAGTCTCACGCTCGTCTGCAAGGGCCCTAATAAGGCAGCAAAATATGATTTTATTATTTTTTTTTTCAGTTTTTCCTTTTGCACATTAAAGGCTGTTTCACTCAAGCATGTTCAGTCCAGAAATCAATGCTCTCTGTGTGAACGTGATCCTCTGTTCTGGACACTGCAGGGCATTATACTGATTTATAATGCTGTGTGCCTCTGCATGACCTTATTTCTACTGGATCATAATGAAATAAAGCTGTCACTATGATTCTGTAGCAAAAAAGTCATGCAGAGACACAGAGCATCATAAATCATAATGCCGGGCGCTCCTGAAAGATGAGCAGTGTCCAGAACAGAGGAGCACGATTCCCGCACTGGACAGGCTCATGTGACACAGTCCTAAAGGGTTTATCCACACTTTAATATTGATGATCTGTCCTCAGCACACTGCATTAACTCCTCATACAGCTGATCGGTGTCGGACCCCCACCGATCTGATATTGATGACCTATCCAGAGGACAGGTCATCAATATTAAAAGCCCGGACAACCTCTTTAACATATTGGGGTCTGTCAGATTACATCACGATGTCCCTCATTTTACTAGTAAAATAGTGCTTAATGCTGCCCACAGAATCTGGGTCAGAGGTTTAGAACATGAATGCTATCCTAGCCTTAAAAGGGTTTTATTAATGTCTAAAAGTCATTACTTTCTCGCTCGTATCATTGGGGGACACAGGACCGTGGGTATAGCTGCTGCCACTAGGAGGCGACACTAAGCTGAAAAGTGTTAGCTCCTCCTGCTGGCTATACCCCCTCCAGCCAGGAGAGAGCATATCAGTTTTTAGCTTAGTGTCGTAGGAGGCAGACATCCCTGCTATGCAGGTCGCACCAGCGTTTTCTCCGCTTCGCGGTCGGGGAGAACCTCTATCAATTCGTGGCCCTTCCCTTTGGACTAGCAACTGCGCCGCGTGTGTTCACCAAGGTTCTGGCCCCCCTCCTGGCACTCCTCAGGTCCAGGGGTATCGTCCTGATCCCGTATCTGGACGATATTCTGGTCAAGGCGCCCACCTTCGATCAGAACAGGGAAAGCCTCGACATCACCGTGGACGCTCTGTCTCGCTTCGGCTGGTTGGTCAATTTCAAAAAGTCATCCCTCCTTCCCAGCAGACAGATAACTTTTCTGGGGATGATTCTCGACTCACATTCAGCGTCGATCAGACTTCCCCCTCTAAAGAGGAGATCTCTCCAGAGCTGTGTCCGTCTCCTCCACTCGTCCTCGGTCCATGATCCGTTTTTGTATGCAAGTACTGGGAACTCTGGTTGCTTCCTTCGAGGCAGTCCCGTTCGCTCAGTTTTACACTCGCCCACTTCAACAGGCCAAGTCACCAGCCTCCCTCAACCGTCTAATCTCCCTTCCCCCCAGAGTACGGTCGTCCCTGACGTGGTGGCTTATGGCTCCAGCCTTGACTTCCGGCCGATTCTTTCTACCCATCTCGTGGACAATCATTACTACCGACGCCAGTCTTCTGGGTTGGGGGGGTTTCCTCCCGCCCTGGACGGTCCAGGGGAAGTGGTCTCTGTCGGAATCCAAACTGCCCATCAATATTTTGGAACTGCGGGCCATTCCCTGCTTCACTGGACCCCCCGACTGAAGGGATCTCCGATCAGGATCCAATCCGACAATGCCACGGCCGTGGCATATATCAACCACCAAGGAAGGACCCGCAGCCGTGCGGCAATGTTGGAAGTGACCAAGATTATTCTGTGGGCGGAGCGCCACGTCCCCTCCATTTCTGCAGTACACATCCCGGGTGTGGAGAACTGGACGGCGGATTATCTCAGTCGGGAAACGGTCGATCCGGGGGAGTGGTCCCTGCATCCAGAGATCTTCGACGCCATATGTCTCCGCTGGGGTTGTCCGGAAGTAGACTTGATGGCTTCCAGGCTCAACCACAAGCTCCCAGTCTTCCTGTCTCGGACACGGGACCCACAGGCCTGCGCAGTGGATGCACTGGTAGCCCCTTGGGAGACCTTCTCGTTCCTGTATGTCTTTCCCCCCATTCCTCTTCTGCCCCGGATTCTTCGCAGAATCAAGCAGGAGGGCATACCGACCATTCTCATCGCCCCGGGTTTGGCCCCGACGAGCGTGGTACTCAGACCTCATGCTCCTTCTCGGAGACGCTCCATGGCCCCTTCCCCTCAGAGACGACCTCCTCTCCCAGGGACCCGTCTTCCATCGGCATTTACGATCGCTCCGTTTAACGGCGTGGCTATTGAAACCTACATTCTAAAGAGGCGTGGATTCTCTGAGGCGGTTATTTGGACGATGATTAAAGCTCGGAAGCCTACATCCTCCAGGATTTACTACAGAACTTGGAAATCCCTCCTCTGTTTCTGCAGAGATCGTTCCCTGCCCCCCCTTCATTTTTCCCTTCCTACGGTTCTCTCCTTTTTGCAAAAAGGCTTGGATTCCGGAATGGGCCTTAGTTCACTCAAGGGTCAGGTATCTGCGCTGTCCGTCTTTTATCAAAGGCGGCTAGCATGTATGGGTCCAATCAAGACCTTCCTCCAAGGCGTAGCTCACACCATCCCTCCCTGTCGCCCTCCCTTACCATCTTGGGATCTGAACCTGGTCCTTGGTTCTCTTCAAACTGCTCCCTTCGAACCCCTCGAAAAGGTCTCCCTTCGCTACCTTTCGTGGAAAGTAGCCTTCCTGGTGGCAATTACTTCTATCAGGCGAGTATCGGAGCTGGCGGCTCTGTCTTGCAGGGAACCTTTTCTTTCCTGCACCAGGACAAGGCAGTTCTCCGTCCGGTACCCTCCTTCCTACCGAAGGTAGTTTCGGCTTTCCATGTCAACGAAGACATCGTCCTTCCGTCTTTTTGCCCCTCGCCAGTTCATCCCAAGGAACATGCTCTCCACAGCCTAGACATGGTCCGGGCGCTTAGGATCTATTTATCCACCTCAGACTCCTTTCGCCGCACTGATTCCCTGTTTGTTCTGCCCGAAGGTCCCCGCAAAGGCTTGGCAGCTTCCAAGGTGACGATTGCACGGTGGATTCGTCTCGCCATTGCCGAGGCTTATCGCTTCCGTGGCAGGACGCCTCCTGCCCGGATCACGGCTCACTCGACCAGGGCGGTGGGCGCCTCTTGGGCTCGTTTCCATCAAGCCTCCGCCTTACAACTCTGTAAGGCGGCGACCTGGTCCTCCTTGCATACGTTCACAAAGTTTTACCAGGTGAACACATTCGCTTCTGCGGATGCTGCTCTGGGACGCAAGGTCTTGCTCGCAGCGGTACCTTAGGCTCTCGCGTCCGAGTCTGTTGGGTTTTTCTTCCCACCCCGTGGACTGCTGTAGGATGTCCCACGGTTCTGTGTCCCCCAATGATACGAGCGAGAAAACGAGATTTTTGTGGACTCACCTGTAAAATCTCTTTCTCGCTGAGTTAATTGGGGGACACAGCTCCCACCCATGGTTCTGGCTCTTGCCGCAAGGGAAAGTATTCCTGGAGCGGGCGAGGCTGTTGGTCCTAGGCTCGGTCCTGGTTGATCGGTTTCTCCTTTGATTCCAGTTTCCTTTTCCTTTGTTTTTTCCTCCTGCTCCTACTGCTTGGGCACAAACTGATATGCTCTCTCCTGGCTGGAGGGGGTATAGCCGGCAGGAGGAGCTAACACTTTTCAGCTTAGTGTCGCCTCCTAGTGGCAGCAGCTATACCCACGGTCCTGTGTCCCCCAATGAACTCAGCGAGAAAGAGATTTTCCAGGTGAGTCCACAAAAATCTCGTTTTACCTCGACTAACCCACCCTCATACTTTTCTGTGTATTCTGATGCTTGGAAGCCTCCCCTCCGCACCCACAGCACTCACTTTGCCTGTTTACATGCAGAACTTCCTGGCTCTGTAGCTTCCTGCCCAGCTGTCTACAAAACCCATGATTTACAGCTCGGTCTTCTCAGCCAGTGCTAGTCCCACCAAACCTCCCAGTCTGCTTCTGACATTGCCCAGTCCTCCCTGGCGGAGCCATCTTGAAACACTTAGACAACCTAGCATGGCTGCCCAGGCTCTGTATCACTGGTAGCTGTTCCATTTCTTGCAGAGCCACAGCAAGTTCACACGCCGCCTATTGAAGTGAATATGGCCGCATCTATTCCACAAAATTGCAGGCGCATTCACGCGGTTGTGTGAATGGGACCTTAAATTGAATACATTGGGGGGGTTGTTTTTCTTTAACTTTTTATTTAATAACTATTAGCCTCTTTAGGGGAAAGGGTGCACTGTGCCACCAATGAATATAAAGCACATTTAATCAAGTATAGGAGGCAGAGGTATAATATACCCGGCCTCAATAGCAGGGCGTGCAATCCGCGGCAATTAACCCCTCGGTGCCACATCTGAGGGATAATTGACGCGTTTCCCTGTTATTGAGGCCGGGTATGTCATACCGCTGCCTCCTATACTTGAACTAATGTGCTTTACATTAGTTTTTTTTTTTTTTTTTACTTTTTATTTAGTAACTATTAGCCCCCTAGGGGCTAGAACCTGGGATCGTTATCCCTTGTTCCATTCACCCTAATAGAGATCTATTAGGGTGAATAGGACTTCAAAAGCTCCCTGCTGCCCTGGGCTTTGTGCGCAGGGCAGCAGGGAGCTCACCATGGCAGCCAGGACTTCAGTAGCGTCCTGGTTGCCATGGCAACCGATCGGAGCCCCGCGATTACACTGCTGGGGCTCCGATCGGTATCTACCACTGCCACCAATGAAGGGGGGGTACCCTGTGGCCACTGCCACTAATGCTTGTTATACTGGGGGGTTGGGGGGAGCAGGCGCACTGCGCCACCAATGAAGTTAACTATGTTTAATACAACTACAGGAGGCAGGTGCCGGCGCGGAATCACATAGCCGGCACCCGACCTGTATTATAGGGAGCTGCAGTCAGCGGTAGTTAACCCCTCAGGTGCGGCACCTGAGGGGTTAACTGCGGCATATTGGAGCTCCCTATAATACAGGTCGGGTACCGGCTATGTGATTCTGCGCCGGCACCTGCCTCCTGTAGTTGTATTAAACATAGTTAACTTCATTGGTGGCGCAGTACGCCCTCCCCCTCCCCTCCTCCGCCCCTCTCATTGGTGGCGCAGTGCGCCCTGCCCCTCCCCTCTCCCCCCCTGATTGGTGGCAGCGACAGCAGCAGCACAGGGGGGAGGAAGAGCTTCCTTGTCCCCTGTGCTGCTGCGGGAATATGGAGCACGCTGACAGCAGCGTGCACCATGTTCTCCGATACTAGGCTGCGCAGTAGCACAGCTTAGTATCGGTAAATGCTGGTGGGGTCCAGGCGCAAATGGCGACAAGACTAAAAAGTCTTGTCGCCATTTGCAAATAATGAGTCGCATTGGCGACCATTTTGGTCGCCATCTGGAGCCCTGCTCCACTCTTCCATCCTGCAGAGTCCCATAAAAAATGTATAGGTTTTTTTTTATCAATGGTACTGCATAGCGACGGATATCACTATTATGGCATCATTCTGAGGCGTCTATTTAACGTATACGTTTTATATTAAATGTATGAGAAAAACGTGATGTGAACCCAGCCTTACACATGACAAGCATTTCAGTATTGAGTGTAAATGGTTGGATAATTGGTCATCTTCGAAAACCGTGATTTGTGAGTTTTCCCTTGTTTAATGTGTGTTTTTTTTTTTTTTTTACCCTTCAGCATTTGGTGTGGTGGTTGGTTTTGATTGTTGTATATTAATGACCCTAACTTTCAGGAAAGAAAAGCAAGAGTGCCGTCAAAGACAAATCTAATGTGAAAAAGTCATCTGTGTCCAAACCAAGTGATATCAAAGCAATGTTTATAGCCAGTGCTGGAAAAAAAACTACAGACGTAAGTAATTTATTATTTTTTAAATTATTTTCTAAATGTGTTAAAGGGGTTCTCCAGGAATTAAGAAAGTGAAAATACCTAAATATTACTGTACTTCATTATAAATATATTCCCAAATACCTCTCATTAGCTATATTGGTTCGTTTTGTCTAGGGAGCAATCATTAGGAGAAAATGGCCGCTGTCCTATTAGTACACACAAAACCTGTCCTAATCACACAGGAGGACAAGTTACTTCACAACACTGAGCTAAAGAGCTGCCTCATCCTCCTCTCTGCTCTGCTTGTCAGGGATTATGATCCTGAATACAGATGATAAGATCTTCAGCTGAATCTCTGTAGGAATGGCGTTCATGAGGAGACAAGAAGTGCAGAGAGGATGGACAGGACAGACTGTAATAGAGACTGCATACAAGAGCTGCTGCTGATTATCCACATCCTCACCTCCTCTCTCTACTTCATGTCTCCTCATGAACTCCATTCCTACAGAGATTCATCTGAAGATCATATTAAACTGTATTGAGGTTCAGAATTCCTGACCAGTAAGAGAGGAAGAAGAACTTGTCCTCCTGTGTGATTAGGACAGGTTTTGTGTGTACCAGTAGGCTGGCAGCCATTTTATTTCTCCTAATGATTGCTCTCCAGACAAAACGAGCCATTATAACTAATGAAAGGTATTTGGGAATATATTTATAATAAAGTAATATTTAAGTATTTTCATTTTCTTAATTCTCAGAGAACCCCTTTAAGCATTCACATCATCAGGATGAAAACAGTCGACTAGATAGGAATAATTTAACCAGACAGTTTTCAATAGCCTTCTATTGAAATGGTTTGAGTCTCCTTTGCACTTAAAGGGGTTTTCCACCTTCAGGGTCCTTTCGACCAGAGCCTCGCCCCATGTTACTGGACCAGTCGAAGGAAGCGTATTTACCTACTCTCTGCCTCATAGTCTCTATCCTTTGGTCTCATGATGCCACACTCTGGTCCTGCTTGTCAACATCCAGGTTAATGTGAGTCACATGTGCCACTGTAGCCAGCACTCATGTTGTGTCCTCCGTGCATGACCCCTGTCAAACTGGATGTTGACAAGCAGGACCATAATGCTGTAGCAGGGAACCAAAGGAGACGGAACTCACATGGAGCAGGTAAGCTCCCTCTGCAGGCCCAGCAACATGCAGGGGTCTGGCCAAAAGACGACGGAAAGTGGACAACTTCTTTAAAATAACATTTGTGGTTCATAACAGACTTCTGGTGAAAGCAATAGAACCCAATTGGATGCATTTTTTGGGAACTTAAAGGGGTATTCCCATCTCACAAATGTAGTTTATATAGTTAGTTATAGCCATACCAATATCATTACTAATAGAATGTATTTATATAAAATGTACAGTTTAGAAGATTTCCCTATTTGTATATCCATTGTCCCACACACATCAGTCAGGCCGTTGCCCCTAGTTACGACCACCGCGGCCATGTAGTAGTGGTGGCCAGCTTGCTCCTGTTCAAACCCGCTCTAAGGTCTCATGAACGCACATTGCATGAGCATGCAGAGACACATCTTAGGGTTGTAGCATTTTTGTCTTCGCTTCCAAAATGCAGAGAAACGGATCCTGTTCCAAAATCAATTAATCTCTATGGAGCAGGATCCGTTTATAAAGGCTGCGTTTTGGACGGATCCTGACCATTGAAAGTACCCTAAGATGTGTCTCTGCTGTATTGTGAGCGCATATTGTATGAGCATGCGGAGACACATCTTAGGGTACTTTCACATGTGCGTTTTGGACGCTACCAGTCCCAAACACAGTGGTTATGATCCATCCAAAACACAGACTTTATAAACGGATCCTGCTCCATAGAGATGAATTGATCTTGGAACAGGATCCGTTTCTCTGCATTTTGGAAGCGCAGACAAAAATGCTACAACCCTAAGATGTGTCTGCGCTTGCTCATGCAATGTGCGTTCACAATACAGCAGTTACCTCAGAGTGGGTTTGAAAAGCACTACTACATGGCCGCGGTGGTCGTAACTAGGGGCAACGGCCTGACTGATGTGTGTGGGACAATGGAGATACAAATAGGGAAATCTTCTAAACGGTACATTTTATATAAATATATTCTATTAGTAATAATATTGGTATGGCTATATCTAAGTATATAAACTATATTTGTGACATGGGAATACCCCTTTAAGGGCTCTTTCATACGAGTGGATTCAGTCCGAGAAATCTGCAGCGTGTAGGAGAGCCAAGCCCCGTTCTGGACAGCAGAGGCACGGAGCAGTAACATGATTGATAATGCTCTGTGCCTCTCTGTGACCTTTTTACTACAAAATCACAGTGACAACTTTATCTCACTGTGATTTTGTAGTAAAAAGATCACAGAGAGGCACAGAGCATTATCAATCATGTTACTGCTCCGTACCTCTGCTGTCCAGAAGGGTGCTTTTCTCTCCTACACGCTGCGGATTTCTCGGACTGAATCCGCTTGTGTGAAAGAGCCCTAAAGCAGCAAACACTGCCCCTGGGCACTTTATTTCACATCTCATTTGCGTATGGAGTAAGCTTCATTTTCTTGGAACATTGCAGCCACTAAAGTGTCGAAAAAGAGTACCATGGGTTATTTATGTGTGTGACCCCACAATGGGTATTAACAGCTTAAGTTGACAGACTCTCTTTAAACTGTATCTGCAGTTTGACGTCTCGTGTTCCAAATCCAGCTCCTGAGGGGGTACGTCAGACAGTTCAGTCTGTACCTAGAGAGTTCCATATTATTTCTTTTGGAGGCACATTTACCAGATGCTGGTTGGGGCAATATGTTAGTGTCCTCCAGTTCCACTCATTCAGGTTAGCTTTACTGTCTTTTGCTGACTGAGCTGAGATTCTTAGTCTTGGCCATTTAGTTCACCCTTGTAATGACCAGCTTTACAGACATTGGCATTGGACTGTCCTCAGTGGGGCTCACAATCTAAGGTCCCTATCAATATGTCTTTGGAGTGTGGGAGGATACAGGAAAACCCTTAGGAAACGCAAACAAGGGGAGAACGTACAAGCTCTGTGCAGATGTTGTCCTTGGTCATATTCGAACCCAGGACCCCAGCACTGCAAAGCACCACGGAGCTGACGATTGTTTAAAGGGAGTCTTAAATCTGTTTTTCACCCATATAACTAACAGCAGTGCCCCAAGATTGCAGACACAGCCCAGACAGACCTGTGTGCACTGTGTGTCTGTATTCCATGTCCAGGAAAAGCACTTTTATTCTGCAGGAAAACAGCTCCCAAGTGCCCGGCTGAAATTGAAACTAAAAGCAGCTTTCTCTCCCGACTCGATTTCTAACAGCTATATCTTCTGATATACTGGATATAATGCTGTGACTTTGGTATCATTTTAAAGCTTTGAATGCCAGCTTTCAAAGAAGGTCAGCTACCAATCCCAAGATAGAAGCAGCTAAAGCAGCCCTCCCCCCTCCAGTCTGGTTTGCAGCAGCAGCAGAGCCGGGCACTTGGGAGCTGTTTTCCATCAGAATAAAAGTGCTTTTCCTGAACATGTAATACAGACACACAGTGCACACAGGTATGTCTGGGATGTGTATGCAATCTTCTGTGGGGCAGTGAAAAACAGGTGAAAGACTCCCTTTAATTTCCTGCATCTCCCATTATCCACACATAGGAGGTCCCTGTAATAGAGGATGTCCATGTATGTACAGCCATGTCTGTCCTGTGAGTGGGTGAAGCTATTAGTGTTTTTTTTTTTCCAGTCTCTTGATATTGATGACCTATCTTCCTGATATTCCTCAATATCTGATCGCCAAGGGTCAGACACCTAGGACACCACTAACCAGCTGTTCCCTGCATACTCTGGCACTGGAACTAGCACTTTGAATGGAACAGGAAGAACAGCCCCATTCGGTGTGTAGTGGCCGCACTGGGGTACTGCAGCTAAGCGCACATTTACTTCAGTGACTGCTAAGCTGCAGTAACCTGGTATGGCCACTACACTTTGAATGGAGCTGTGCTTCCTGTTCTGTTCACAGTGCTTCAAAAAAGACCTGATCAGTGAGGGGGCGGGGGCCTGGACCTTCATCGGGCAGATATTTGGCCACTAACGTACATAATGATAGTATGCTGTTTAAAGGTGAAAATGATTTAGAAGTACAGTGATCCCTCAGATACAATGGCCTCAGGATACAATAGTTTCAACATACAATGGTCTTTTCTGACCCATCATAAGTTAAAACCAGACTCAACATACAATGTCTCAGACTCAGATCCAACCAATCAAGGCCACTTCTCTGGTAAAATAGCTGTATTAGTTACTGGTTATCAGCTATTCCTGACTGTTATATGTAAGGGCTTGTATCTGTCTTAGTTATCTGCTTATGTTTCTTAAATCTTCATTTTCTCTTATCTTGGATGACATTTTGGGGCTTCAGAACTGATTACTAAAGTTACAATGGTTTCAACATACAATGGTCGTCCTGGAACCAGTTAATATTGTAACTTGAGGGATCACTGTACTGAGATAGTCTGGGGTATCAAGACATAATGTTTTTTATTTTTTTCATTGCAGCAGAAAGCTGTAGACTTGTCAAAAGATGATCTATTGGGCGACTTACTTCAAGATCTGAAATCACAGGTATAATTTTAAATAGCTTCTATGACAATTATTATTGCTCTGCACGGGACTATCGGCTATTTGCCCAAGTTGCCTAATAAGACGGCCTCTTTTAAAGAATCCCTGTCATGGTAAATGAGTTCCTGAAAAGCTGTTGGTGTTCACATGAGGCATAACACTATATCTGCCCATTACCTGTATCCTGTCAGGAGTTTCAGCCTTACACAGTTTAGTCTATATAGTCTGTATTTACTGTGTAATGTATCAGATCTCACTCAGACATCTGAACAACTCTTAAGAAATAAAGGCAGATTTATCTAAATATTCTACTTTTGTGGTGTGAACTGCATGTTTGCGACTTTTTAAATGCCACTCGTTCAAGGTGGTGTGTCGTGGTGTTTTTTTTTAAATTTTTTTATTTGCCCCCTTTTGTGTTCAGGACTATAAAAGTAAGGTGCCTATTCTTACTTTATATCAAGGAAATAAAAGGCCGCACTGTACCATCTTTGTTTAATACCTTGTAAAGTTGCGAAAGTTTCAGCAAAGTCTGTTACTCTTTGTAATTTTACAGGTTGAAAACAAGACTTGTTAGAAAGTGATTATACATTTGTGTTCTTTTCTCCCCTTAGCCAGCACAGCTCACACCACCACCAATAATCACGCTGAAGAAGAAGAGACCTGCAGGGACACCTCTTAACCCCTTTTCTCTGCCTGCTGCATCTCCGACTTCCATGGTAAGTGATGTGTCCCATTCAGGCTCCCTGACTGCTCCCACCGCTTCCTAAAATATTGGTTTATTTGTTGCTTTATTTTATATATAAATAGGCCGCTCCAGCAGCTGTCAGAAAACCCCTTCCAGTGCCCAAGCAGGACCATGCTCCTCCTAAGGTGGCCAGCTATGCCTCTACCAAAAAAATTGAGCTGAAGCAAGAACCTGACTGTAGTGCTGCAAGTACTGATAGGAATGGCGATGTGGTGAAGTTGGAAGAAACCTCAAAAGGTATTACCGCACTTATCAGGAATATATTTATTTTTTATTATATATATTTGTTATTATGGACCAGAAAAGCCATGCATCTACATGTCCTCACAGTAACCCCTTTTCGGGTAATAGACGAGGGTAGTGTAGAAAGTCTACTTGAACCTAGGCTTAGGCGCATTAAAAAAAAGTCACAAACACAAGGGTTACGACTTCTGTATGCCAGAAAACTGCCATGGGGGAAAGATATTAATTTTCTCTATTGTTTTTAAAAGGAGTGGTTGAACTAACACCTTTCATCTAGACAGAGTAGGAAGACGCGGATCCATCCATCTAAAAGCAATGGTTTTTTGTGCCTTAACCCTTTCAGTACCGAGCCACTTTTCACCTTAAATCCCAGGCCGATTTTTGCAAATGTGACATGTGTCACTTTATGTGGTAATAACTTTGGAACGCTTTTACTTATCCAGGCCATTCTAAGATTGTTTTCTCGTCACATATTGTGCTTCACGATAGTAGTAAATTTGTGGCAAAATATTTCATTTTTATTTATAAAAAAAATACCAAATTTAGCAAAAATTTGGAAAAATTTGCAAATTTCAATTTCTCTACTTTCAAAATACATAGTAATACCTCCAAAAATAGTTATTATTTAACATTCTTCATATGTCTTCTTTATGTTGGCATCATTTTATAAATGTCATTTTACTTTTTTGGGACGTTAGAAGGCATAGAAGTTTAGAAGCCATTTTTCAAATGTTCAACTAAATTTCCAAAACCATTTTTTTAAGCACCAATTCAGTTATAAAGTGATTTTGAGGGGCTTACGTAATGGAAACCACCCATAAATGACCCCATTTTAGAAACTACACCCCTCAAATTATAAAAAACTGCTGTTACAAACTTTGTTAACCCTTGAGGTGTTCCACAAGAATTAATGGAAAATGGAGGTAAAATTTCACTTTTTTGGTAGATTATTCAGGTTAATAATTTTTTTCTTGCAAAACAGCAAGGGTTAACAGCAAACTAAACCTCAATATACATTACTCTGATTCTGCAGTTTACAGAAATACCCCATATGTGGTGATAAACGTCTCTATGGGTTTGTGGCAGTGGTCAGAAGGAAAGGAGCGCCATACGGATTTTGGAGGCAGATTTTGCTAGAATGGTTTTTAGGCACCATTTTGTAATTGAGAGACCCTGACGTACCCCTACAGTGGAAACCCTCAAAAAGTGACCCCATTTTGGAAACTACACCCTTCAAAGAATATATTAAGGGGGGTACTGGCCACTTTGACCCCCTAAGCGTTTTACGGAATTTGGAAACACTTGGCTGTGAAAATGAAAAGTTTCATTTCTTCCAATAAAATGTTGCTTTAGCCCCAAATTTTTCATTTTCACAAGGGGTAACAGGAGAAAAGCACCCCATAATTTGTTATCCATTTTCTCCTGAATACGGCAACACCCCATATGTGGTGGTAAACTGCTGTGGGGGCACATGGCAGGACTCAGAACAGAAGGAGCGCCATATGGATTTTGCAGCACAGATTTTGATGGATTGGTTTGCGGGAGCCATTGATTTTTATTTTTTTTGAGTTATTGTCTTATGTGGGGGCTCATTTTTTGTGGGACGAGATGACGATTTGATTGGTACCATTTTGGGGTAAATACGCCTTTTTGATCGTGTGGTATTACACTTTTTGTGAGGCAAGGTGAAAAAAATGGCTGTTATAGCATAGTTTTTTTTAAAATTTTTTTTACAGCATTCGCCTGGGGGGCCATCTCATGTAATATTTATATAGAGCAGGTTGTTACGGACACGGTGATACCCAATATGTCTAATTTTTTTATTTTTGGAAAGTTTTACACATTAGATTTATTTTTGAACAGAATAAAATCTTTTTTTTTTGTGTTGCCATTTTCAGAGAGCCATATTTTTTTTATTTTTCGGGCGATTGTCTCAGGTAGGGTATCATTTTTGCGGGACAAGATGACGGTTTGATTTGGTACCATTTTGGGATAAATACACCTTTTTAATCGCCTGCTATTACAGTTTTTGTGAGGCAAGAGGGAAAAAATGGTTGTTTTGGCGTAGTTTTTATTTTTATTTTTTACAGCATTCGCCTGGGGGGCCATCTCATGTAATATTGTTATAGAGCAGGTTGTTACGGAAACAGCGGTACCCAATATGTCTAACTTTTTTATTTTTGGAAAGTTTTACAAATTAGATTTATTTTTGAACAGAATAAAATCTTTTTTTTGTGTTGCCATTTTCAGAGAGCCATATTTTTTTTTATTTTTCGGGCGATTGTTTCAGGTAGGGTAAATTTTTGCGGGACAAGATGACGGTTTGATTGGTACCATTTTGGGATAAATACGCCTTTTTGATCCCCTGCTATTACACTTTTTGTAAGGGAAGGTGACCAAAAAATGTCTGTTTTGGCACTTTTTTTTTTTTTTTTTTACTGCGTTCACCTGGCAGTCGATACAGACGCGGTGATACCTAATATGTTTCTTTCTTTTTTACCTTTTTTTTTTACAATTTTTTTTTTTTTTTTGGAAAATGGCGTTCTTTTTTTTTTACTTGAAACTTTTATTATTTTTTTTTAGGAAACTTTATTTTTTAATTTTTTTTTTTTTTTACTTTATTTAACTTTTGGGGGTCTGATCCCCTTCACAATGATCCCTTTCAGTGTAATACACTTACAGCCTGCTTCCTGTGCGATCCGGGGGGCTGGATCGCACAGGCTCACAGGGATAGCAGCCACGATGCCTAAGGAAGTCATCGGGCTGCTATCCGAGCCATCGGGTCCCCGTCACAGCAGCGCGGGTACCCGATGGCCACCTGCTCGCCATCCTGAACTCCCGCACACCAAATGTGCCGCGGTCAGCGCTGACCGCGGCACATGAAGGGTTAATGCGCTGGCATCTGTGTTTTCACCGATGCTGGCGCATTCAGCAGGGGTCCGGCACCTCGGCACAGCCGGACCCCCGCCGCTGATCGGGCGGGCGCAGCTTCCCCACCCGCCCGATCAGAGCGCTGTACATGCACGGCGCTGGGACTTGTGTCCCGGCTTTTTGCGCCGTACATGTACGACGCTGGTACTCTAAGGGTTAAAATGATCTGGAAATGATGCATCCGTTGATCTTCCTGTAGAGGAAAAAGGTAACTAACAGGAGAAAGGGTTATTGGGGAATTCACAGTTTCAGATAAGACGTGTTCCATCTCCTCCCAAAAGGGAGAAATAACTACAGTAAATTCCCACATTAGATGTCAAATGTCTCCTCCAGAAATATGACAATGATGTCAATCGGAAGATTGGATTCTACCCATTCTGTAAGATAACTATATTGGAAGATTTATAGCTGAATCTATGTTTTATTAGCTAACGGAGATTCTAGAAGGTGGGAGGACATAATGTCCTATCAAGCCTCGACTGACAATGTAGGTCAATGTGTTTTCCAATACATTTCATCTTGCAATGTGGAGTGTGACATTTTAGCCTGAAAAAGAGGAGTATAAATAGCAGAAAAAATACCTGTAAGATACCGTGGAAATTGTGACCACAGCATCAGAGAGCGGTCATTTAGAGGCAGGAGGCTGCTCCAACCCAATGGCTCCCCGTTTGGTTACTAAGGCATCCAGGTTTCATGTGAAGACTCCCAGTTCCTACAGAGCCTTGCCTCAAGTAGGCCTTAATAGAAGCATAGCATTTTTGCCATAGACTGCAATATTATTTTATTGTCTATGTTTGTATTCAAGCTCCTTGTGAAGAGGCTAAAAATAAAGCAAAACATAAAATTTAATTATAAAAAGAATTCAATAGCATTAAAAATTCAGGTCACCCTTTACCTTATTTTACAAATACTCATGATTTTTTTAAATTGCGGTTTCCAAAAAATGCCTGAACTATTAAAATATAAAAGTATTCGTCCTGAACAGTGAACACAGTGACAGGAAAAGAATAGTGATGAGCGAACAGGCTCGTACCGAGCTCAAAAAGCTCGGGTCCCCTGCGCGCACCCAGACGGATCCGTCATGACCTCAATGCATTTCAATGGGGACGGATCCGTTTGGTGTGACACACTAGCTTTTTGAGCTCGGTACGAGCATGTTCGCTCATCTCTAGAAAAGAATCAAAAGCGCCTGGCCTCCCAAATAAAAGTGAATAAAAGGTGATCAAAAATGTATAACCCCGAAATGGTATTAAAACAGATCGCCCTGCAAAAAGAGCCTCCGGAACAGCTACTGTATTTCTTTCTGAGATAAAACAAGATTTACCGCTCATCAGAACAAGTTAGCAGTCCAAATGATATGTGACCCCCAGAAGTTACACAACCTGAAGTGAAGACATATGTTACTTGCCAATTTTCACGTTTGCCCTGACGCATAGTTCTACAAACCACGTAGGCTTCAACTGGATGCTGCATGTTTTGTAAATGTATCACCATTTAGGCTCCTTCCGGGGCCTGTTAGGTTTGCACACCATTAACTATTTAAAAACTGCTAAGTACATATAATCAACAACATTTTTTTTTCTTTCTACAAACATACAATTTGGGCGTATGAGCGGATCCCTGTTGAGCTGGCTGCAATATTTTTTTCTGCTTCTTGGAGGAGGTACTGAGAAAGAGATAGTCTGACAGCATTACTGTAACTGCACTTTCTCAACATCTTCTGATAAGCTGAGAAACCATTGCAGCTTCTTAATTAGCCTGTCCTTTCCAAAAGGAGTCTTTTACACTCAATAAGGAGCAGAAAGAGAGGCAAGACTGAGCATGTGTGTCCATCTTGCCACATTTACTAAGGTGGACATAAAGTCTAGGTAAACCCAAAATAATAAAGGACTTGCTGTACACACTAAGGCCTCATACACACGCCCTTAAAGGGGTATTCCCATCTCACAAATGTAGTTTGTATAGTTAGATACAGCCATACCAATATTATTACTAATAGAATGTATTTATATAAAATGTACCGTTTAGAAGATTTGTATAGATATTGTCCCACACACATCAGTCAGGCCGTTGCCCCTAGGTACGGCCACCACAGCCATGTAGTAGTGATGGTTGGCTTGCGCCTTTTCAAACCCGCTGTAGGCAACTACTGTATTGTGAATACACATTGCATACATTACATGAGCGTGCGGAGACACATCTTAGGGTACTTTCACATCTGCTTTTGGACGCTGCCAGTCCAAAACGCAATGGTCAGGATTCGTCCAAAACGCAGACTTTATAAACGGATCCTGCTCCATAGAGATGAATTGATCTTGGAACTGGATCCGTTTCTCTGCGTTTTGGGAGCGCTGACAAAAATGCTACAACCCTAAGATGTGTCTCTGCATGCTCATGTAATGTGTGTTCACAATACAGCAGTTACCTCAGAGCGGGTTAGAACAACAGCAAGCCGGCCACCACTACTACATGGCCGCGGTGGTCGTAACTAGGGGCAACGGCCTGACTGATGTGTGTGGGACAATGGATATACAAATAGGAAAATCTTCTAAACGGTACATTTTATATAAATACATTCTATTAGTAATAATATTGGTATGGCTATATCTAACTATACAAACTACATTTGTGAGATGGGAATACCCCTTTAAGTGTTTTGTGGTCTGCAAACTGCATATCTGTGAAACCTGGATTCCAGTCATGTGCACGCTGCATCACGGTGCAGTCCCATCGACTTTAATGGGTCCGTGGTCCACATGTTGAAGCAAAGTATAGGACGTGTGTACTTCGCTGACTCATTGAAGTCTGTGGGTCTGCACCATGATATGGCGTTCACACATCTGTTATCCATGTTGCGGTTGTGTGCGTGAGGCCTTAGACAGTTATGAATGTTAGGAATAGACTTGTATACAAGCTGTTGGGATGCACTGATGGGTTCATAGGGCTGCTTGAAATCCGCCCGGCAACAATACATGTTGGACCCTGTAATCGTTATGTTGATTGATAAGAATTTATGTTGCAAGGTTGGGCAGCTATTTACTGTGCCTCCAGTCTGACAACTGTGTCAGTTAGAGGTTATTCCTCTTCATCAGAAACTTTCTGTTTTTAGTGGAAAAAAGCTGCATCGTTCAGTGATGTTATTTACTGCTGGATTCTAGTGGTTATTGTACATGGCTTATCAGCTCTGTACAGCTCAGTTCAATCAGTCTGTCATTTACGGTACATCCTTGTGTACTGCCCAACTGAGAGCTCATCCACAAGACAGGTCTGCACCTATCGGCCGTATAACAGGCATCTTAGCTCTGGATGTGCCTTCTATAATATGGCATGCCAACGTAAAATGGGAATCTCATGGAGCTATAATATGGGTATGTAGCGTACGGTTTTGGGGATCCATGTATTACTGTGTTTGGGAGATCTTGCTTCCTGTTAGTGGCTAGCATATTCTGATTACTAATGTTGAAGGAGAATGACAGACTTTAAATTAAAAAAACAAAAAAAAAAATATAGTCCGCTAGAAATATAAAACTGGCGCTAAGAATATAATTAGTATACACTATAGCAACTCATCCAGGTTATTATTTTAGCAGATGATGATGGAATGGCTGACTTTGATGATGGAGATTTTGATGAACCGATGGAGGAGGAGAATTCTGATATAAAAGCTGACCTAAGCACAACTGTTAAGGTGGAGCCAGATATTAAAAAGGAGGTAAAAGAAGTGGACGAAAAACCTTGTATGTAAGTATGAAATGTGTGCACACAATTCATTTTTCTCATGTTAACACTTTTTTCCACTGCTATGTGATGAGTATTGAATGTTTAGCAGCATCTTTCAGCATGATCAACCCGATTAAACCAGGCATATAGCCAGGTAGGGTTGCTCATGCTGGTAAAAATGATACCCTTATTAGGACTCTCCGGACCCCATTTATATACAAATGATCTAACTGGTGCTCCGAGGGCTTTGGCCATCCCCTCTGTTCTTCAGTTAGGTAATTTACATATAAATAAAAATGCATAATCAAATCTACCAGGCTGTATAACTGGTTTAATAGGGTTAATCATGCTGACATGTGACAGCTTTTTCTTTTCATAGACTATGAGTAAAATCTCAGGTTCTGGCATCAGGTGCCGCACATCTTTCACTGGAGAGTCCTGGAGGCTGTGTGTCCATGTTCAGAACTTCTTGATGCAGTATTTGAAGCCAAAACCAGGAATGGATCATAAACAGAAGACTTGTATAAAGAAAGACACTGTCTTCATGAATATATTCCTGGTCTTGGCTTCATCAAAAAACCCAGATGTGAGAACCAGCCTGAAGACCACGTAGGATCAGGAAATTGAATGGAGCAGTGAACTCTCGTGTTTCCATTGAAATGGAGAACATAGGACCCCATTCTTGTGATCGGTGGGGCCCCAGAAGTTGTCATAATGGGACAACCCCTACAAGATTTTATGCAGATGTGGTTCTATACACTAGTGTAGCACTATATGGGTTTATAATATGACACAAGCTAAATGAATAATGAACTGAATTAAAAAACATAGGGTATACATAGTATCACATCACCACTGGGTCCCCACCAATCACGGGGTACAGGGCCCTCGTGATCGTGATCACTTTCTGGTAGGGTTGATCATGGTGATGAAGACCATTTGTGATGAAGATGAAGAGCAATTTCTTGCTGCAATCAGTTTTGCCTTTGCAGAAAATGTTTTCTTTATATGTAAATGAGGTGCTCAGGGAACCGAGGGGCTGTCTTCGCTCCCTTTGAACACTAGTGAAATTGACAGGGCCAGGCATCCTTACTGTTCCAATGCCTGGGCCTGAAATCTGGCATGTGCATTGGAGCCATAATATCAGCGCATGCACAGTGAAGACCTCAAGTGGGCATCCCCATGTGTACTGCTGCTGATGGATGTGTGAGACATCTCCGTACAGTATTAATCCGAAGTTATGAACGAAGCGACGGTTGCATTTGCTTAAAAAAAAAAAAAAAAAATATATATATTATGCTGAATGATACTGATTAGGACTCATGATTTGTAAAGCAGGTTTACCAGTTACATCAAATACGTACACGTATGGACAAAAATGTAAACTGCATAACGTCTTCCTGAAGTGTTATTCATATTATATTAGATTCCTAAACATTCGCTTTACTGACTTCAATTTTAAATGAATCTATTTCTTCCAGTGGTTCCACTTTTTACGGGGAATCATGCTGGGACCGAATGCCAGATGAGGCCGAGACTTTTACAAATGAAATTCAAGTCGATTCAAGTCTCCTTCCTTTAGTAACCGGTGAAGATGGTGATCAGGTCTTCAGATTTTATTGGCTAGATGCTTATGAAGACCAATACAATCAGCCAGGTAATTCTGTGGGAATTCTGCTTTTCGTGCTTTGAGATGTAAAGCTGATTTTCGTTTTTTTTTTTTTAATTTGGTCAGTTTTTTTAATGATGGGAATGTCATGGAAGACATCTGTCTGGTTTTTGGGGTCTTGCAGCAGTTACTTTATATTAGGGTGCAGTCACATGACCTTTTTTGTGGATAGGTTGCGCACCCATTCATTTCAATGGGCCTGCAAAAAATATGAGCAGCACACTGTGAGCTGTCCTCGTCCGTATGTCTGTTCCGTAGCTCCGCCCAAAAAAAATAAAACATGTCCTATTCTTGTCCGTTTTGCAGACAAGTATAGGCATTGTTACAATGGATCCGCAAATAAAAGGTGCGGGCTACACCCCAGGCTTTATAGTTCTAGAAGGATTTACAAGGCTGTCTTGCAGCATCTATACCTACATCATGCAGCCTGTGATCTGACCCATGGTACGGTCCCTTGTTTTACCCACCCCAGGAGGGGGTTGAGTTGGCAGTTCATGCACTTTTTCTGTGTAAGGGTACGGCTGCACGACCAGGTTTCCTGTTGCAGTTTTGGAAGCCAAACTCAGGAGTGGATCTTAAAAGGAGAGAAAGTATACAGGACAGATACAACTTTTCAGTTTCACTCCTGGTTTTGGCTCCCAGAACTGCGTGCAGAAACCTGACTGTGTGACCAAGGGCTGTTTCTCAAGAGCGAGTCCATTGTGGGAATTATGCTCCATGTGTGAGCTTGATCCTCGGTTCTGGACTTGCAGGAGGGCACGGCATTATACTGATTTATAATACTATGTGCCTCTGCTTGCCCTTACCGATGCAGGATCATACTGACAGCTATACGTCACTATGATACTGTAAAAATAAGGTCAAACAGAGGCACATAGCATTATAAATCCCGATTAATGCTGTTCCTGCAATGGATCCGCTTGTGTGAAACAGCCCAAAGTGTGATGGTACACAGTGCAGTTCTAACATGCATTCAGGATGCAGTTTACAATGTAGCCAGTTTAGCAGCCTCATTAACCCCTTCGCGCCCAGCGCCGTACATGTACGGCGCTGGGGCGATGCGGGCACATGGCGCCTGCTCGCGGGTGCGGCAGGCGTCATGGCCGGCAAGTCTCTGCTGTTTCTAACAGCAGAGACTTGCCGCTACTTACCGCCATCGGCGGCGTCTTCCTCGGAGATTAGATGCCGTTTCGCATTCGCTTCCGGGTGGTGTACAGACACTCCGTGTGGCCAATCGGGGTGTCTGTACACCATATGAAAACTAATCCTCGCTGGTGAGGATTACAGTTTTCAAAGTGCAATTCTTATTCTGGCCACTAGATGGCAGGCCAGGATAAGAAATGAGCAATTCATGGATTTCTGAGTCTATAAAATCCATAATTGCTCATAAAGAAAAAAAAAAAAGCCACAATATATAAGCCCATATTTGAGCTTTCCAATAGTAAAAAAAAAAATTAAAAAATGTAAAAGTTCAAATCACCCCCCTTTCCGTATAAGTAAAAAATAAATACATAAATAACAATAAATATAGACATCATGGGTATCACCGTGACCGAAAACGCCCATACTTTTAAAATATAAAAAAAAAATTCCAATACGGCGAATTGTGTGGCGGAAAAAAGCGTCCAAATGGCGATTTGCCGTTTTTTGTCACTTTTTTTTTCTAAAAAAAATTAAATAAAAAGTGATCAAAAAGTCATACACACCCCAGAATGGTATCAATAAAAACTTCAGATCGTCCCGCAAAAAATGAACCCCCATACAGCTCTGTACACATAAATACCAAAAAGTTATAGGGGTCAAGATTTGACAAGGAAAAAAAAAAAAAAAAAAGGGCAACTTTCTAATTATTTTATCACTATGAAAACGCAGGAAAAACTATACATATTAGGTATTGCCGGATTCGTACTGACCAGTAGAATGAAAGTAGCGGATCAGTTTTAATGCACATCGAACGCTGTAAATAAGAAACCCGTAGAACTGTAGCGGAATAGCGTTTTCTTTGCAATTTCACCCGGTTTGGAATTTTTTTCCCGCTTCCCACTACACCGTATGCAATATTAAATGGTGGCGTTGGAAAGTACAACTTGTCCCGCAAAAAACAAGCCCTCATACAGCTATGTGAACAGAAAAATAAAAGAGTTATGGCTGTTTGAAGGCAGGGAGCGCAAAACGAAAATGCATAACCGAAAAAAGCTCCGGGCGCAAAAGGGTTAAACCCTGCTGTTCTGCATAGTGGAAATTGGTTAATTAACTTCAGCTAGCTACAATAAAAAACTGCATCCAGAATGCATGTCAGAACTGCACTGTGTGCCAGCGGCCTAAGGGTTGTTTTACTTGGGACGATGAATTGTCCGTAATAAACACAGATTGATATAGGAAGTCAGTTCACGCTCATTTACTTTTTGCATTGAAATTATCTGGAGGGGTTTGAACGGGGATTGTTCTGGCTATCGATTGTTAAAACCCTCTCCACTTGTAGTGTACATATCTTGTTTGCTACAAATCTGTTTACCAGGGAGGTGTTCTTCTGACAAGCGAGCACTTATATGCCCAAATAATGTTTGATGGTCTGTTGGCTGATCACCAGCATGTTTACATGGGTCAATGATCAAGGATGAACGTTTGTTTGGCCGATCATCAACCTGTGTAAGAACACCTTAAAAAAACTCATTTCACATGGCTTGCTGCTGTGAACACTTATCCCCCATAGGTGATGAGTTTAGTAACAGTGCCTTTAGTGCTTCTGGTTTAGTCCTAGATGGAGTCCCCACTGAATCTGAGTTCTGGCTTCTTTCCAGTTCACCAAGTCAGTAATGTTTTTTTTCTAGGTGTTGTCTACTTATTTGGGAAAGTCTGGATCGAGTCTGCAGAAACATATGTCAGTTGCTGTGTAAGCGTTAAAAACATCGAGCGCACAGTTTATCTTCTGCCTCGCGAGACTGTAAGTGTTTTTTTTTTTTTTTTTGTCTCTGATACTTATATCTGATGTATGCATGTATGGCACAAAGTTACACCAAATTTACAAAGTAAAACATTGGTGCACTACAGGGTAATGCCATTATTCAGCGTTTTTAAATGCTTGTAAAAAGTGCTAATGACCTCCAAGTGCCTGGGCCCCTCACACAGATTGTACGGACTTCTCTCCCTGGCACCCACGTCCCTTCTGATGCCCGCACGTACACCTCTGCATCTCCCCATCGTGCGGATCAAAACATTTGGTGACTGGGCAGGGTGGGGCAGCCATTAGTAGGTCGCTACGGGATGCTAGGGAGACTTGTTCCCGTCGTGGCCTACTATTGGAATTTTGTCATTCTGCCTTTTATTCACTTAACACCCAGTTGTCCATAAGATGACTAGACCGCTTCAGCTTTTGCAGCAGTTGCTGAACTTGCTTTCTGTATTTTTGCCCCATCAGAAGCCGACCTGCACTAGTGTGATTTCTGCTTCTAAGTGGTTTTCTGTGTGAGCGCTACGGGGAATCAAGTTGTACATTGCTTACATTTTGTGAAGTTTAATTCTTTTTTAGTGCACCATGCTGCTGTATAATGGGCTGTTTATGGTGTGTAACATGGATTTTTTTTCTTAAAGAGAATTCAGTTGCCATCTGGAAAGGACACTGGTGATCCTGTGACAATGATGAATGTTTACCAGGAGTTCAGTGATAGCATTGCAGATAAATTTAAGATCATGAAATTCAAGTCCAAGGTACGTTATATTGACGGCTTTATTTCTTCTTGTTGAGGTTGTGTTAGAATGTAGTGTCCTGCTTGGATTTATTTGTTTAGCTCTCTTGAACAATTGGATTTAAAGGGCACCTGTCAGCAGCATCAACCAACTTAAACCAGGGATACTGCCTTGTAGGGTTGATCCTCCTGCTAAAAACGATACCTGTGTTGTAAAAATCACTTGTGGCATACCTAAGTAAAAAAAAAACAAAAAAACTTTTAAGCCTCTCGCACAAGTGAGTTTCTGCCTAGATGCGATGCGTGTAGCGAACGCATAGCATCTGGACTGAATCATTTTTCACGGATCATCTTTGCGTTCAGGAAACATCGCAGCACGTTCTATATTGAAAGATAGACGACGTCTGGATACAATACGTTTTTCATTGATGGCTGCTAGAAGTAGATTATTCTTTAGTTTTTTTATGCACGTGAAAAGCACATGCAATTCGGACAGAAAAAATGTGCACACTGAACACAATTTCAGACAAAACTGTTCAAAACCATCACTTATTCTCTGAACGGATTCTGACACAATCCGTATTGCTCGTGTGAAAGAGGCCTTATTCAGCGTGCAACCAGGGGCTTCAGTGCACTGAGGGTGTAGCCTAGCACTGGAGGACTGAGGAGCAGAGAAGTCCTGGCCCTCCACGACCTCAGTTGCATAAAAAAATAAGTTTTTTTTTTTTTTCCTTGGGAAATCTGCCAAAGTTTGTTTTGCCTACTGTATTCATATCTATGTATTTAAACTAGCAATCTTAAGTGGGCTTTGGTACTGCCTGGTACCTTAGTACCAAAGCCCAGTTCGGATTGCTATTTTAAATTGTTTCTCAATACCCTGATATGAATACAGTAGGAATTCACAGATGTCTTGTTCGACTTTGGGCAAAATAAACTTTGGCAGATTTCCCAAGAAAAAAAATCTCATTTGGCTCCACAAAGCCAATACATTTTAATGCTGTACGGAAACCGCATCAAAATTGAAGCATTTGAAAGAATTGACTTTGGATCTGTGATCTGAAGGTAGATTCGCTCAAGACTAGCTGCAACTTATTTTGACAAGTATCATTTTAATCGGGAGGATCAACCCTACTACTACTTGATTGATCCTGCTGACAGGTGCCCTTTAAAGTTACTTTAGGTAATGATCAGGTACAATGGAGGAGTTTAGAGAGTAATGTTTTTTTTTTTTTTTTAAATGTCCCTAATAATAATTATTTGTATTTTATTCATGGATTTTGTATTTTTACTAGAGATATTCCCCCCCTAAAGCGCAGACTTCCTGTGCGCTTTACGTTCATTACTCTGCACACTGCTGACACACAGAGTACGGACTGTACACTTAATGAATGGGGCCGCAGAGAACGGAGTTGCAGCTCCTGCCTGTGCCCGCTGAGATTTACTAAATACTGGCATAGCACATGGGTACTCTGTAAACGTGCCATGCCAGGATTAGCTGAGTGCAGCGGCTCCTGCCTGTGCCCGCTTCTCTAAGCTAAGAGTCCTGCATGTAAGTTAATACAAGACACTTACTAATGTATTGTGATTGTCCATATTGTTCTATTGCTTCCTTTGCTGACTTGATTCACTTTTCAATTTCCTTATAATCTCCTTGTTTCCTTGGTTACGACCACCCTGAAATCCAGCAGTGGTGGTCGTGCTTGCACAATATAGAAAAAAGCGCCAGCCTCTCTGGTGGTCAGGACCGTGAGTGTGCACAAGCACTTTTCTAATGGGCAAGGATGGTCCCCGCTGCTGGATCACAGGGTGGTTGTAACCATGGAAACGAGCAGTGTATAATGTTTTGAAAAATTAATCTAGCCAACAAAGGGAGCAATATGGACAATCACAATACATTAGGAAGTGCCTTATGTTAACTTTCTCTACATAATAAATGCCATTTGCTGAAGTGAGACATCCCTTTTTACTACTTATTAATGTGTGTTGTGTAACTTTTGTTATTCCTGGTCAGCCTCTTCTACTTCAGTGGCTTTGGTTAATATTCCCGTCTTAATTTGTCATGATTTGATATTTTGTCCTTGATGTTTTTTTTGTTTTTTTTTTATTCTGCCATTTAGAAAGTTGAAAAGAATTATGCATTTGAGATTCCGGATGTCCCCACCAGCTCAGAGTATCTTGAGGTTCGATATTCTGTAAGTATCAACATTAGTAAACCTTTAGATTCAGCCGCATGTGAGCACATTGTTGTGTCAGATCCGTGCCGATCCGATATTGATGGCCATCAGTAGTAAAATTCTGGACAACCCCTTTAAATGCTCATGCCATCGAACAGCAGGATTCTATTCTTGTCCAGACTTACAGATGACAGCAGGGCTTTGTATTCAAGGGAGTGAGAAAAACATGGATTGCACATGACAGCTGTCCCTATTTTGTGGATCTGTTTTTTCCCCCCAGAAATACATATACTGCCACCTGTAACCTGCCTGACAGGGAGCATAACAGGTTGATGGGTCACTTGCCTGAATTTGTATGGTTACAGTATTGTAGGTTATCTTGTATTATCCACTCACAAGTTACTTACAGGTTTCCTAATATTTTTCCATTTTAACTTTGTGCTGACCTTATTTTTAAGGAGATTAGCAATTATTATTGGGTATGAAGTATACGCAGACACAAATTACCACACCTAATTTTATACAACTTGAAAGTAACTGCTTCGGGTAGGGGGTAAGTGTGTGTCTCGCTGGGAGGAAAAATAGAAATTGGCTGTGATTGTTGGACACACCGTTTCTACGCTAATTGTTTCCTTTGAGTGAATTTATTTTATGATATGTTTGGTTTGCAGGCAGACTTGCCCCAACTTCCTCAAGACCTAAAGGGAGAAACATTTTCACATGTCTTTGGAACAAATACGTCAAGCTTGGAGCTTTTCTTACTTAGCCGGAAGATAAAGGGGCCCAGCTGGCTGGAGATAAAGAGCCCACGTAAATATACTGCTTCTTTCCGCAAATCTCTCATATGTTTTTATATATATATATTTGCTTGACCTTGAGATCTCTGCAGGTATTTCGCCCACTTACTGCATTTGCAAGGGTTCGGAGTGCCAAAGTAAAGGATTAAGGGCTTTTTCTATTACAAGCTTATTTTTATTTAATTTTGTAAAGCTTTATTCATAATTATGTGTGGCGGGGTGTCCATTTTGGCTTTATCTTTCCTTATTTGTATGTTTTCAGCATTTAATCATCTATTTTCAAACACTTTTTTTTTCATTTCTAAATTTCTTATGCAAGTGTATGCAGCGTATTGTGTGAAATTATTTTGTCTTTTAATGTAGGAGATACGCTCTTGAGGAATGCTTGACAATGTCAATTTTGACTCCCCTTGACCAGCGGGATGACTTGTAAAGTTGTCACTGACACACACCTGCATTTGTGTCTTTGGTTGGAGGTTACTGAAGAATCGGCTCAACACAATTACTACATTATTCATTCTATTCAGTCACCCTAAAGGGGTGTTGAAACAATAGCTGTCATTTATGGCTTTCTTTTTTTGGAATAATGTCCCCCACATGGCGCAGCATGCTGTAAGGGTCCTTTGTTCTGTGTGTCTGATTTTGCGTTTGATATCCATATTTGACACGCACTGCTAGGCTGAAAAGCGGATTTCCAGAGCATCTATGACCAATGGTCAGTAAAAGCCACTTACAGAACATGTATGCCATGCGTATTCTGTAGTAGTGCATGCTCTTGTTGTTTTTCCACTGTCCCAAGGTCAATGAAAAAGCAAGGATATGTGCATAAACATGTTAAAAATCAAAGGTTATGTGTTCTGTCCATGGAGAACTCGGACAACACATGTCCTTGAGTCACTGATGTGACATAAGCCCTTACTGTAGTAATGCTGCTTATAAAGTTAAAGGGGTTATCCAAATTCTACAAGAATCCCTCCAATGCCCAGGTCCCTAGTATACGTTATACTTACCTGCTCCCCGTCACCTGCGTCTCTTTGGATTCCTGAACGGCTGCCACATCAAAACATCCGGCAACTGGGGGAGCAGCAAATAGCAGGCCACGACGGTGATCAGCCTCCTTGAGGCGGCCGTCCAGGGATCTGGAGCGACAAAGTTGCCAGGGAGCAGGCAAGTATAATGTATATGAGGGGTCTGGGCATTAGGGGGAGGGGTCTTTTAGACTTTGGATAACCCCTTTAAGGCTCCTATTGTATACAGGTCTCACAGGTAGGGATTGCAATCCACACATAACTCCTTACTAACTGGAGATAGCTTGTCCAAGAGATTGACAGATTAAGAATTAAATGCAACAGTACACCTTCACTTAAGGGTGCATTCACATGACCGCTTCCGCTTTGTATGCAAATCTTCCAAACATGGAGACTGCCCGTGTGCGGACCAATTGACTTTAAGGCAATGGATCCGCACCATGAAACCGGTTGCATACTGCCAGTGTACCCTTACATTCATGTGTTCCTCCTTTTAGAGCTAAACAGCCAGCCTATCAGCTGGTGCAAAGTTGAAGCAATGGTGTCCAAGCCTGATCTGGTGAATGTAGTGAAACACATGCCCCCACCTCCAGTTGTGGTCCTCTCCCTCAGCATGAAGACCATTCAGAACGCAAAGACTCATCAAAATGAGGTTTGGTGTTTTCATTGTTTATTTGTTCATTTTAGTTGTCTGTAGTTGCCATGAGTGTTAGTGCCCTATTACACTGCCAGCCGTTCAGGCAGTGCGAGTGCAGTTTAATAGTAATCCATCCATTGGCGCTCCTTTGCACTGGCCTGATTACAGAGGCCGATGCAAACTTAATATGGGTAGAGTGATTGCTATAGCAGTCGTTCCTCCCTCATTCTGTTCTTTTCATTATCGCCAGCTCATCCCTAATTACAGATGTGCTGACAATAATCGTGCGTCTTCCATCCTGATGCAACACATTATGCATTCTATAAATGGAAAGTTTTAACTGGAACATAGTAAGCAAAAGTTGCGCAGAAACATACCATATTTTCGCCCTATAAGAATCATTTTTTTCCCCAAAAAGCGTCTTATAGGGCAAATACTAATAATTATCTAAGCGCTCATTAGTACAGTAGGAAAGAGGAGCGGTGAATACAGCGTTCCTTGTGCTGGAGGTACTCGTTGCTCACTGTTCGTCATCTGTTGGTGCCGTGCTATGACCTTGCACTGTGTGACGTCAGTTCACAGCATTGTGTGGCACGAAGAGCCCCGGATCTTGAGTGGCAGCGCAGTTCGGGAGCAAGAGAGATGAGTTGATTTTTTGTCTGATCTGAGGTCTGATTAACATTGGGGGTCTGAGCTCAGGTTCTTATTTTCCTCCTCTAAAACCTAGGTGTGTCTTATAGGGTGGAAAATATGTAGTCATTTTTTTATATTAACAAGTCCTCAACATTAGGGCTAGGACTTGGCAAAGAAACTGAACAAAAACACCTGTCGAGCACTTGATATTTGTAAAACGTTTATGAATTTGTCCCCAGAAATAGTTTTGCCTCGTTCAGATCCTCCTACGTGGATGACCTCAGATTAAATCTAATGATCACTATCTTTTTGGTAAATAGGGGCCTTAAATTGATAGAACATATGTATTTAACAAATGAGACAAGATTATTGATTAATATTGATATTTAAACTGTTTTCACACATGGTGTTTTTCGAGAAAAAAAAACAAAAACGCTGCCGTTTTTGTGGCAGTTTTTCCATGCGGTATTTTGAGCCAAAACCAGAAATGAATTCAAACGGAAGAGGAAATATAAAGGAAGGATTTTTAGCTCAACAAATGTATCAAGCACTGCAGTGACTTTGGGTTTTCCAGGTTTTTATAGTTGATGGTATATTTTCAGGATAGGCCGTCAGTGTCTGATCGGTAGGAGTGCGGCATTGGAGTGAGTGGGAGCAGTACTGCAGTAACCAGTTCCTTCCACTTCACATTGGATAGCACTGTGTAGATCCTCCAGCAGAGCTACCCTGAAGTGACTAATCGGTGGGGGGTATGGGGTGTCGGATGCCCGCTGATCCGATATTGATGGCCTCTCCTGAGGTTTGGCCATCAGTAGTACTGGTCTTTTAGCACATTATAGAACTATAGCATTATGTTTCTATTTTATAATCCCTTTTTCAAACCCTTTATTTCAGATTGTTGCATTGGCTGCTCTAGTTCATCACAAGTTCCCTCTGGATAAGGCCCCTCCACAGCCTCCGTTCCAAACTCATTTTTGTGTCCTTACTAAGCCCAATGACTGCATTTTTCCATATGACCATATAGAAGCTCTGAAACGGAAGGTAAGTCATATTAAAAATACTTACTGGATTTCCCAGACTATAGCGTGCACTGTATTATAAGAAGCTCTGATATTGGAGACATAACGAGAAAAATGGATTACATATCATATAAGGGGCCCATTCACACAGGGCAGTGAACGAGCATCCGTACTTCTGTTCCGTGGCCCCGCTAAAAAGATAGACACAATTGGGGAGAATAATAGGACGTGCTCTAACATCAGCAAGTTGATTGAATCCTGACTGTTCAGTGAGCAGGTAACACAGACCGCTCAGTACATGGATCTTCCATAAACTGCAGTGTCCGGCCCCAAGGTACATACATGGAGCTCTGCATACATTTAATGGTATTTCTATCAGCATTTTTGTAATATAGATTTCTGACGTATCCACACTGTGCATGGAGTTTAAATGTTCAATTTTTTTTTTCTTTCTTTTTGGTCAGAATGTAAATGTTGAAATTGCGCTAACCGAAAGGACTCTTCTGGGGTTTTTCCTTGCAAAAATTCACAAAACTGATCCAGATGTTATTGTGGTGAGTACATGTGAAGCATTGTTTTCAACGGGAATCTGTCAGCCCGATTTACCGCTATGAACTGTGGTACCAGACGAGTACTGCTTACTCTGACACCCGATTGGTACTTTTCATTCTTGTATTTACCCCTCTGTGACATTACTCTGGTGACATTAGTTCCTTATTATGGAACTGACCTTGTGTAGTGTTAGAATTTTTTTTTAACTTGAAATTGTGGCGACTGGAAACAATCTCATATGACATTGTTTTACTAAATTAGCTACACATAATACTCTAGTTTTGTAACCTTTTTTTCCTCCCTTTTAAGGGCCATGACATTTATGGTTTTGACCTCGAAGTGCTGCTCCAAAGGATTAACTTATGTAAAGTTCCATTTTGGTCAAAGATTGGTCGACTTAGACGATCAACCATGCCAAAACTTGGGGTAAGTTTTAGCTCCTCCTCGTTTTGCTTCTAAAATATCGTATTGGCATGACTGGTATTTTTTATGGCGTTTCCCATTGTGTTTTGTTGCGTCTTAGGGTCGCAGTGGTTTTGCTGAAAGAAATGCAGCCTGTGGTCGAATAATTTGTGATATTCAGATTTCTGCAAAGGAGTTAATCCGTTGTAAAAGCTATCACTTGTCTGAACTAGTCCATCATGTACTGAAAACGGAGCGCATTATGATTCCTCCAGAGCAAATTCGGAATGCATACAGGTAATTGAAGTTTTGGGGCATGATCTTGTTCCGGACCTGCATTTAAATTTTAACATATCCCAGGGGATGCTTACCTGCTATTCACTTTCTCCATTGATGGCTGGTTTTTAGCTCAGCTCCTTTATGGCAGAGCTAGGATCTGACTTCAGCTTACCTGCAGTGTCTACAGAGAGCCTGAGGTAGTCTGAGACACACCTCCTGTCTCATCAGGTGACTGTCACTGGTGAAGGGAGCTTAGACGACAGCTTTAACTACCGTATCCGTTTTGCAGTCCTCAAATTGCCCTATGTTAGAAATACCTATTCTTGTCCGCAAACTGTCAAGAACAGTACCTGATCTATTTTTTTTTTTCTGTGTGGGGCTGCTAAACGGACATGTGGCTGCAGGACAGTACAGGGTGTGCTATCTGCATCTTTTTGTAGCCCCATTGAAAGTCGTGAACGTGCCATAAAGGGAATATGTCACTGAGATGTTTTGTTTTAATCTGTTTTTATTTTCTGACTGCAGATTTTTTAATTTCTATTTCCTGAACATAATTATGGGGGCTGCCATGTTGCCAGAGCTGCTGTTAGCAGCATTTAGAGAGGTGCTTTACAGCAGCCAGCATGGGTCATAGACACAATGGACAGGAGGGGACCTCCTAGGCATGCTCTGTGACCTGTGCAGAGGTCAGGAGGGAGTAGATAAGCTTTGATGTCACCTATTGTGAATGGTGGATCCAGTGTTCTCTATACAGAGGTGTCATCTGTCATACTAATCTTGCCTGTAACGATATGCAGTAAAGTGATCTGTACAGACCTCTTATTAGGAGGGGTGACCAGTGTGAAAACTGCAGGATTTTTTTTATTTTTAATATAGATATTGAAATAGAAAAAAAAAATCACCACCAAATATTCTTTAAAAATGTTTAATATAAAATCATGATTTAAACAAAAGGCCATTTTCTGATGACACACTCCATTTAGGTTCAATCAGACTGTCAAGGGTAGGTAGCATGATTAGCTTTGATTTTAATGTAGCAGATCCTTTGTTTCCTTGGGAGGGAAGTAGCTGTTGGAGATGTGTGCCTCAGCTACAATGGCAAAACCTTATGACCAAACAGTGTGTCCATTTTACAGCCGGGTGGCATTTTGTATACGATTTCAGAATTTCTTTATGGTGTATAATACATAAATTCCATCATGGCCAAATTGTCATTCAGTGCTCTTTAAAAGTTATAGCCATTTTAAAGGGGTTGTCTCATCTCAGACAATGGGGGGGAGCCCCGAAAGTGGTATGCAGACGCCCTACATTTATTTCTATGGAGCTGCCAAAGAAATAAACGGAGCGCTGGCTCAGCCATTTCTGTCTGGTCCATTACAGTGAATGGGAGCGGTGGCCGGTCATGCGCGGTGCGCTCCCATTCACTTCTATGGGAAGAGCACTTGGCGGTGGCCGGACCAGAGTTCTCCAGGTGGGACCCGCACCTATAAGACAATATACTAGCCATATGCTCCCATTGTCTGAGATGAGACAACCCCTTTAATGCAAACTATACAGTTTAAATGATCATCACATTGGACCATTGGCTGTACGGCTAAATGCAAGTCTGCAAAAATATTTCCCTCCTTATTAAACTTGCAGTACACATCAGGCACTTTAGTTTTCAAGCATCTGACATGAGAATTTTTTTATTGGAACAACATGAAAATTGTTCCTTTTATTTTTTTTCTCTCCCAACACTACAAATATTCCATTTAACGATACAGTGCACCTCGGCTTCTAACCTTGGATAGGTCATATTGAAGACATTCAGAATCAAAATTGTCTTTAGTATAAAAAATATATGCTGACAAGTATATATTCAGCTCAGTGACCTGACCAATCTAGTAAACAACAACCTTTATAATGGAAGAGGCTGCTTTTACATTGAAAATAATGCACGGGGAGAAACTTAAATGATACATCACTTTGGCTCTTTGCAAACATGACAGACTGAGCAATTTTTTTTTAATGTAAGAGCCACGTATTCCATTATAGAAGATTGGTCTGGACGTTGAACTAAATACATCCTGAAATTGCTCTTACCGTGCACCGGAATTTTAAGATTTTGTCAACTTGTGTTTGTTTGACCTCTGCAAATTCAAGGTAAATCTGGAGTCTTATTTAAATCTTCTAGGCAAATCTAAAGAATTCTGTTATAAGCAAAGCATCCTTCCCTTGCTATGCTGAAAAATAGAATAGGTGAATGCCTTCTATATTCTAGGGTCTTTCATACTGACACTTATTGGATAAAAGGGGGACAAAATATCAGAGAAGGCCTCCTTCTCACACTTTTTTTTTTTATCAGTTCTTATTTTGTAACATCTTGTACAATTTTGATTCAAATTAATGTTTTATTTTTTAAATGCTATAGAGACGACTGTGGTAACCAAAAAAAGGTAGAAAAAAAACTCTATGTCTCCAGTTTTAGTTTTTTGTTTTTTGCTGCCCTTTGGTGCAGCATAAACTGCTGACAAAAAGATCCGGATTAAAGGCTAGGTCGCTTACACTGTAGGCCAGTTTCACATGAGCGATAGGTCATCAGTATCAAAATCCCTTTAAACGCAGGGCAAAAATGTGATGTGAACCTAGGCTAACTCCCTGCATCATAATTTACGATGCTATGAGTTTCTACCTGACCGTAGATCTACTGTACTGACCTAATGCTATGCGTACTTTACAGAAGACCTACTTGTGTGAAACTTCCCTTACTTGTATTGGCCAAATTATTTTCCTAAAATCACTATTGAACAGCTCCAGTGAGAGCCGAGTGCTGGAGTCTACCCAGTACACTGCATGAGCAGCGGAGTAGGGATGAGCGAACTTGTGGTTTCAAGTTTGGCATACAAGGTTCGGGTTATCTAAGACTTCCATTATGGATTCTGCTACCACGGACCATAAGTTATGGTTTATGGAAGCGGAATTCATAACGGGATTCTTAGATAACCCGAACCTTGTATGCCAAACTTGAAACCACAAGTTCGCTCATCCCTACTGTGGAGTCCTCGTATTTATGAGCTCCTTGCTCTCTCTGCTCATCCCTACTGTGGAGTCCTCATATTTATGAGCTCCTGGCTCTCTCTGCTCATCCCTACTGTGGAGTCCTCGTATTTATGAGCTCCTGGCTCTCTCTGCTCATCCCTACTGTGGAGTCCTTGTATTTATGAGCTCCTGGCTCTCTCTGCTCATCCCTACTGTGGAGTCCTTGTATTTATGAGCTCCTGCCTCTCTGCTCATCCCTACTGTGGAGTCCTTGTATTTATGAGCTCCTGGCTCTCTCTGCTCCTCCCTACTGTGGAGTCCTCGTATTTATGAGCTCCTGGCTCTCTCTGCTCATCCCTACTGTGGAGTCCTTGTATTTATGAGCTCCTGGCTCTCTCTGCTCATCCCTACTGTGGAGTCCTTGTATTTATGAGCTCCTGGCTCTCTCTGCTCATCCCTACTGTGGAGTCCTCATATTTATGAGCTCCTGGCTCTCTCTGCTCATCCCTACTGTGGAGTCCTTGTATTTATGAGCTCCTGGCTCTCTCTGCTCATCCCTACTGTGGAGTCCTTGTATTTATGAGCTCCTGGCTCTCTCTGCTCATCCCTACTGTGGAGTCCTTGTATTTATGAGCTCCTGGCTCTCTCTGCTCATCCCTACTGTGGAGTCCTCGTATTTATGAGCTCCTGGCTCTCTCTGCTCCTCCCTACTGTGGAGTCCTCGTATTTATGAGCTCCTGGCTCTCTCTGCTCATCCCTGCTGTGGAGTCCTCGTATTTATGAGCTCCTGGCTCTCTCTGCTCCTCCCTACTGTGGAGTCCTCGTATTTATGAGCTCCTGGCTCTCTCTGCTCATCCCTACTGTGGAGTCCTTGTATTTATGAGCTCCTGGCTCTCTCTGCTCATCCCTACTGTGGAGTCCTTGTATTTATGAGCTCCTGGCTCTCTCTGCTCATCCCTACTGTGGAGTCCTCGTATTTATGAGCTCCTGGCTCTCTCTGCTCATCCCTACTGTGGAGTCCTCGTATTTATGAGCTTCTGGCTCTCTCTGCTCATCCCTACTGTGGAGTCCTCATATTTATGAGCTTCTGGCTCTCTCTGCTCCCCTTTCCTGACAGATAATTGACCGCTATCTTCCTGTACTGTCAGTGACAGAACGCATTTTTAGAAATTATACAGACTTATTGCTCCTATGTGTTTAATTAAGTATTAGCTCTCTAGTGTATGGTAAGTGGACTGCCTCTGCAAAGATTGACTTTCACCCTGAATAACTCATTGGGGAAGATAGATGGAAATGAGTGCAAGGGACAAGTAGGGTAGTTGCCTGTTGCAGCCAGTCAGGTTGCGGCTTTTATTTTCCAATAGGTCTTAAAAATTGAGTCCAGGAATCTGGATACTATGGGTAACTGCTCCATTTTCTTTGTACTAGTATTGCCATATCTCTCTTTCCATCATTGCGTTTGTGCATTGCACCCTGTGCAGCGAGGCAAGTGTGTGCTTCTCACATCAAATCAGCTGCACACAGGACAACTTGACACAGGACCGGGGTTGCATTGTTGCCAACAATCCTGGGAATGGGATGGTGCCAACTGTGGAAGGGATAGGAAAGGGAGTGGGGTTTGTGCACATTTAGCCCATAGTGTATTGGTGTTTTTGGTGCGGCTCTGGAGGTGGGGCATTGATGACCACTGAGGGTGGTCCAGCTTAGGCAGTCTCTTTTGATTTATTGTTGATTTACTTTTTGAACATAGCGAGTTCAAGGTGGTGATTGCCTAGATGATTAGCATTAGATGTTGTCCAGATGTTGAAAGAAAAAAAAGAGACAGGCTTCCCAAGGCAAAGTGTGGCCCCACAATGTAATATAATGTTGAGCTGTCAGTATTGGCAGCGGGCTTGGATTCTGCCAACTCTTGTGTCGCGGTAACTGGAAATTGGATCGCATTCACCATCACCAGTCGTAGTAGTGTGAAATTGCAATCTTATATAAATTATCTACATTTTTGAAGTTTTCGGATGACATTCTTATTGTTGCTTTTGTTTCTGCAGTGATTCCTCTCAACTTCTCTACATGCTGGAGAACACCCTCATAGATGCCAGGTTCATACTGCAGATCATGTGCGAGTTGAATGTTCTTCCCTTGGCCTTACAGATCACCAATATCGCTGGAAACGTCATGGTAATAATGTCCTGGTTTTATTCTCTTGATAAGTCAGAACTTGCACTAAACTTCTTTATTTCAGAGATCCCAGTACCTCTGTGATAATTGCTGCAAGTTCATTCATGATGTGTGGAGTCGTAATGGCAACGTACTTTGTGTTTTCTGTTGAGAAACTTTAGAACAAATGATGGAGTGTTTTAATTTTTAATTGATTGTAACTCCTACATGTCATGTAATCTTCCCAGCCATCCAATATCCCCTTCCATGTTGTGCGTCTATAAAGTAGTTTGAAGTCTGTCTAGTCTTTCACTCTGAGATCTTTTCTGTTTTTTTTTCCCTTCGTTCTCCTTTCCATCCAGTGAGTGCATCAAATTCAGCTTGAAATTTCTAATGACTAGAAATGATCTAGTTTCATAGCATGTCGCTCTTACTGAATCAAGCGACTGTAACAAACTGACTCCGTTGACAGAGATGATGTGTCTTGTCAGTGTATTCATCTCTCCAAAATCATGTTGAGCTGGTTTAAAAGGAAAGTGTCATTTTGTGTGCCATTTCATTCCCAAAACTTGTTCTCTGTAACAAGTAAATGTCTTTCTGTATTTTGAAGGTAGAATGCTTAACTTTGGCATTTTCTTTGTGAAACAACCTTCTTCTATGCTGAATGGGTTTTGAAAATCTTCATAGGGTGCAGGTTATAGCTTTCTTTTGGGGGACAATGACATTGCTTGGCGGTCAATGTGCTATTTCAGTAGCTGATATTATTCTCCTTTAAGGATGATTTCACACCACATCTTTTCTACAAAAATTTTTTTAGCCAAAAAAGTACCATCCCAGATATTACGTGCTACCCACCCAACAATCAGTGTTTTTCTAGCAGTTTGCTTTTTTTTTTTTTTAAATCACACTCTGGGCATTTTTTCATACATTTCCTTTCTATAGGGAAAAAAAAACATGACTTTCATGGCATTTTTTTTTTTTTTTACATCTTTAGGCCTCCTTAAAGGGAATCTGTCACCAGTTATATGGAGTCCTAACTAAGGGCATCATAAACTGGAGACAGATCCTCTTAGTAAAACACTGGGTCATTTTCTTTAATTGACCTAGCTGATTTTCTAAAAATCTTGTGTTGAACAGCTCCAGTGCAAGTCCAGAATATTCATGAGGTCGTGACTTTCTCCACCGACCTGCTGCTAATTTAGTTGGGAAAAAAAACCTCAGTAAGTGACAGGAGGGTGCAGAAAGCCAGAACTCATGAATATCAAGGCTCATCGGCATAAAACTGCTAACAGATTCCCTTTAAGGCCGCATTCACATGGCAGTGGGCAGTCCGTGTTATGGCCACATTTCCTGGACCGACTCACTGTATTATAGTGATCTATTATAGAAGACCAGGATGCAGTTATTTCAGCTCACATGAGGCGCAGTCGGTCTGGGAAATGTGGCCATCGTATGGACCATTTCACGGAAGCAAGCATGCGTGTGAGTGCAACCTAACACAGTGTTGAGCGAATCGAAAAGTCGTAGAATCGAAGTCCAAAGTTATTCACCGAAGTGTCGCGCGGCTTCGGACCTAACGAATTTTGCCTCTGCAAACCACATACATTTTAATGCTGTACGGGGACAAGTTTCCCTACATTAAAGCAAAGTGTTAGAATGAATTGACTTCGCATCTATTAACACAAAGCTCAAATTGCTCAACACTACACAAAGTGTTAAAAAAAAAAAATACAACAAAAAAGCGCAATGAATTGCAAACCTTTTTAATTTTTTTACAAGCATTTTTGTTGGGCTGTTTTCTTTTAAAACATAAAAAAACACTTTAAAACATCCCTTTTTTTTGTGGGTTTTTCATGTTTAGTTGAGAATCCTCAACTAAAAAAATCGCCAGAAATAAAATGCTTTGTATGTGGTACATTTTATGTGTCACTTTAACGTGGCAGCATTTTTGTCAACAATAAAAATGGCACATGAAAAATGGTTTGAAAAACCAGCTTTTAAAAGGTTTGTCCCATTTCAGCAATTCATCCCCTATCCACAGGCTAGCGGATACGTTTCTGATTGGTGGGGTCTGACCACAGGGGGCTTTGTTCTCCAGTTTGAATGGAGTGGCAGATGCATGCATCTCTGCTGCTCCACTCAGTTCTATGGGATTGCGAGAGAGTTAAATGGAGCAGTGGCAGCGCGCATGTAAACACTGGCCCTCATTTTCATGATCGTCCTGGGCCTAATGGTTTCTCTGTTATTCTCTATGGAAATTAGGGGTTTAGTGCACTGAGGGGCGTGGCCAGCGCAGGAAATCTCAGGTACAGAGGCCAAGCCCCACACCTCAGTGCACCGAAACCATCATTGCATAAAGCAGTGGTGCCCAACCATTTTTCATCTGGGGGCTGCACTAGACATGGAATAAATTTCGCGGGCGAGAACCAGATAGAATTGCCAGAAAGAAATGCAATCATTAAAAAGGAAATTATTCTACCAATTTAGATAACACAGTATTAGAAAGAAATCATAAACCAGAAATAATTTCTGTACTCACTATTTGATGTCATTTCATTAATGTGACGTCTGCAGATGTTTATAAGATGCACCTAGGTTTTACAGGAGGACAATAAGAATTTTTTTTTCATCAGACCTCAGCTGACAGCCCCAATCAGACCCCCAATATTAATAAGACCCTAACAAGACCTCAGATCTGACCTCAATGTGAATAACCCCCAATCAGACCTCAGATAAGAGCCCCATGCCTCTCATATCAGCTCCCAAATGCCTCCATCAGCCCCCAATGGCCTCCATCAGCCACCAATGGCCTCCATCAGCCCCCAATGGCCTCCATCAGCACCCAAAATGCCTCTTTTAGTACCCAAATGCCTCCATCAGCATTCGCCCCATAAGATGGAGGGGCATGCGCGGACCGTAGGTTGGGCATCACTGGCATAAAGAATAAGGGGCACATTTATAAAGACCAGCGTTCTACTTAACTTCGGCTGATCCTCCGCCAGTTCTAAATGTAAGACCGCTTCCGAGCTGTCTTACATTTAGACCTTTTTCTACGCCTAAAACAGGCGTAGAAAACGGTAAATGAGAGGGGCCTGCTGGCCCGTCCCCTTCACCACCCGCAATTTTAGACCTGAACTAACCGTTGCGCTGTTATCCGCTCCTGAAATACGCCTAATTTAGGGATATTTCAGATTGATAAGTGACCCCATAAGTCTTTTTCCTTGATAATGCTGCAACAGATTTTCACCAGACAGGTATTGTAATTAGCAAGATCATTCGTACCAGGCGTTATGCTTGGTTTAATAGGGTTGATTCTGCTGACATGTGCCCTTTAGGGCTCATTCAGACGGCCGTTTGCTGTCCGCAAAAATACGGATCCGTTTTTTTGCGGACAGTTCAGCATGTCCGCAAAAAAACGGGATTGCTTTCCATATTTATGCGGACCCATAGACTTCAATGGGGCCACGTCCTGATTTTCACTGACAAGTATAGGACATGTTTCAGTGTTTTTGTGGAGCTGTGGAACGGAAGAAAAGGGCCCCTATAGAAGTGAATGGGGCAGCATCTAATCTGCAAAAAAACGGATCCGTATTTTTGCGGAGAGCATACGGCCGTCTGAATGAGGCCTTAATGTGCATTCTTCACCCAATGATCGTTTGCCATATTTTTTTACTCCAACTTAAAGGTTGGAAAACGGCTTTGTTAATCCAGTTTCCTTACGTATATATTTTTTATGTAAAATGTTCCAATTAATGTACTTCTGACTATTGAACATATATTTTTTTTAAACAGTCTAGGACACTGATGGGTGGACGTTCTGAACGAAACGAATACCTTCTGCTGCATGCTTTCTCTGAAAATGACTTTTTAGTACCCGACAAGCAGGTTTTCAAGAAAAGCCAGCCAGCAGTGGTAAGTGTCCTGTTCGACTAATACTGATAACATTAGGTGATCGGATGTACTTTTGGAGAATAGAATTCACTATGCAGTAGTACACAGTTTTTTGCATTGTTTCCTTTCACACAGTAAAAGGTAACATAAGTACAGAAAGTACTATAAAATGTATGACTTGTTTTCTATTTGGGATGCATGATTACGTTTCCTCACTCAGTGGGCTCTCTCCTATTAACATTTAGAACAAAGAGGGCAGGTATATAAATGTTACGCCAGTATCCTTGTTATAGGATAAAGGTAAGGGTTACCGGTCCCAAGTTGAATGTCTGATTTAGAAGTCATTTTGTACTACTTGGTTCGCACAGTTCCATGATCTGTGATTGTTGGGACAGATGAACTTTACATTTAACGTAGTGAAAGTCGAGTTTTAAAGGGCTTGTCTGGATAATTAAAATTAAAAAAAAAATTTCTTTAAAAGTGCTTAGAATGGAAAAAGAAGTCCTACTCACCTCACTGGTCCCCTGCTACTCGTGATCTGATGTTTCCCCAGGTTCCATGCCGGTTTTTCTTTTATTTTCTTGACTCATGAAATGTGACCATTCAGGCAGTCACTTGCTGCAGCTATGACCTGTGCAATATGTGAGGTGTGTGTGTGTGTGTATATATACTAGGGTTGCAACGGTATGAAATTTTCACGGTATGATAACCGTCTCAGTAAATACCGCGGTATTACGGTTATCATGGTATCACAGTTTGTTACATATATTATTAAAAGATACACTAATCCTTAAAGAAGAATACAAGCAACGTTTTTTTTTGTTCAATTAACTATTACTATTGTACTGCAGTGTATTTTCTGATTGTAAGACTGATCAAGCTCCTGCCTTTAGCAGGAGCTTGAACAGGCTTACCTCTACCATGGCAAGCCGGACGAAAGCGAGCACACAGCAGAGCAGCGTCCCGATGGGAGGGAGCTCTCTCCCTCTCACTGGCCCCATCATCGGAGCGATGCTGCAGCACCCAATGGGAGAGGGAGGGAGCGCCCTCCCTGTTAACTCTTCCATGCCGTGGTCCTTATGGACTGCGGCATGGAAGGGGTTAAACGGCCGACATTGCTGCCAGCAGTGATGCGGGTCGTTTGAAGCAGAGTGTCAGCTGTATGCTGACACTCTGCTTCAACCGCTTGGCCATCCTGGAAATTGGGGGGGGTTTAAATGAAAAATACAGTTTGGGGAAGGAGAGGGGGGGATCGGGGGCACCCGGGCCGGGGCACTTTTGGATTACTCGGACTCTTTGAATTTCTCGGACTGCGGGGGATCAGATCCTTACAGCCAGCCCCCATATCCTGTGATTGGCTAGTCTGAACAGACTAGCCAATCACAGCGATCGCCATTATGGGGGGAGCACGGCTCCCCCCGAGGCCTTTACTGTGGAGGGCTGGCTGTGTTTAACAGCCGCCATTGCAGCATGTAAACCCCGTAAGCCCTGTAGCGCGAACTACCTCGCGCCCAGGATGTACCGGTAATAAGCAAATGCCCACGGTTTGATAACCGTGCATTCCAATACCGTGGTATATCGTGGAACCGGTTACCGCTGCAACCCTAATAAATAAATAAATATATATATATATATATATATATATATACAGTACAGACCAAAAGTTTGGACACACCTTCTCATTCAAAGAGTTTTCTGTATTTTCATGACTATGAAAATTGTAGATTCACACTGAAGGCATCAAAACTATGAATTAACACATGTGGAATTATATACTTAACAAAAAAGTGTGAAACAACTGAAAATATGTCTTATATTCTAGGTTCTTCAAAGTAGCCACCTTTTGCTTTGATTACTGCTTTGCACACTCTTGACATTCTCTTGATGAGCTTCAAGAGGTAGTCACCTGAAATGGTATTCCAACAGTCTTGAAGGAGTTCCCAGAGATGCGCAGCACTTGTTGGCCCTTTTGCCTTCACTCTGAGGTCCAGCTCACCCCAAACCATCTCAATTGGGTTCAGGTCTGGTGACTGTGGAGGCCAGGTCATCTGTCGTAGCACCCCATCACTCTCCTTCTTGGTCAAATAGCCCTTACACAGCTTGGAGGTTTGCTTGGGGTCATTATCCTGTTGATAAATAAATGATGGTCCAACTAAGCGCAAACCGGATGGAATAGCATGCCACGGCAAGATGCTGTGGTAGCCATGCTGGTTGAGTATGCCTTCAATTTTGAATAAATCCCCAACAGTGTCACCAGCAAAGCACCCCCACACCATCAAACCTCCTCCTCCATGCTTCACGGTGGGAACCAGGCATGTAGAGTCCATCCGTTCACCTTTTCTGCATCGCACAAAGACACAGTGGTTGGAACCAAAGATCTCAAATTTGGACTCATCAGACCAAAGCACAGATTTCCACTGGTCTAATGTCCATTCCTTGTGTTCTTTAGCCCAAACAAGTCTCTTCTGCTTGTTGCCTGTCCTTAGCAGTGGTTTCCTAGCAGCTATTTTACCATGAAGGCCTGCTGCACATAGTCTCCTCTTAACAGTTGTTGTAGAGATGTGTCTGCTGCTAGAACTCTGTGTGGCATTGACCTGGTCTCTAATCTGAGCTGCTGTTAACCTGCAATTTCTGAGGCTGGTGACTCGGATGAACTTATCCTCCGCAGCAGAGGTGACTCTTGGTCTTCCTTTCCTGGGGCGGTCCTCATGTGAGCCAGTTTCTTTGTAGCGCTTGATGGTTTTTGCGACTGCACTTGGGGACACTTTCAAAGTTTTCCCAATTTTTCGGACTGACTGACCTTCATTTCTTAAAGCAATGATGGCCACTCGTTTTTCTTTACTTAGCTGCTTTTTTCTTGCCATAATACAAATTCTAACAATCTATTCAGTAGGACTATCGGCTGTGTATCCACCTGACTTCTGCCCAACACACTCATGGTCCTAACCTCATTTATAAGGCAAGAAATCCCACTTATTAAACCTGACAGGGCACACCTGTGAAGTGAAAACCATTTCAGGTGACTACCTCTTGAAGCTCATCAAGAGAATGCCAAGAGTGTGCAAAGCAGTAATCAAAGCAAAAGGTGGCTACTTTGAAGAACCTAGAATATAAGACATATTTTCAGTTGTTTCACACTTTTTTGTTAAGTATATAATTCCACATGTGTTAATTCATAGTTTTGATGCCTTCAGTGTGAATCTGCAATTTTCATAGTCATGAAAATATAGAAAACTCTTTGAATGAGAAGGTGTGTCCAAACTTTTGGTCTGTACTATATATATAGTGCTGCTGCCATTTTTTGTTTAGTATTTAACTAGCCAGCAGGTAGCTTGCACCTGACTTTCATCTGCAGGAGGTGCTGTCTGTTGTTTGTCATTTTGTGTATATATATAATTTTTTTTTTGCATCGATCTTAGCTGTTTCAAATAGGTTTTCTTTTTAATGGAAAACCCCCTTAATACTTTTCACTCTTTAGGCATTCACTCCTCACTTTGGTTTAATAGAAATAAAAAGTCATAATTTCTTTGGCACAAAGCGGTCTCTGCACCATAAATTGTGGCTTTTGTACACATTCCTAGAGCAATGCATGATTTAGTTAATGTACTGTGGATTACATGCAGGTCTTGCCACTCATTGGTGGCACCGGAGGAGAGGCCTCTTGGGGTAGGTGAGCATACTTACCTTGCAGTCCTTCCAGCACTGGACCACCAGTGACTTCTTGTTACATTATAATTATGAGACCATAATGTCACCAGTGGTTTCTTTGGAGGGACTCATGAAGTAGTTACATATTCACAATATTGGGGGTGAATGCCGAGAATAAAGGAGGTACATAAGTGAGTGGGGTGTAATGTCATTTAAGTGATACACTTGGGATGGGTGGCACAAATGTAGGGAATATATGGTTACATGAAATTTAAAGCTTCAGTGTGACAGGTTCCCTTTAAAGGACCTCTCAGGAGCCGAAGGATTGCCATAACTGGCCTGACATGTTAATGAGATGAATGAAGAGAAATGATTTCTCCAAAACAGAAAGTGTCCGCTTATTACACTCCCCAACAATGAAATTGCAACACCAAGAAGAATAAGACATAAGGTTTAGCAAATGAAAAAGTAGCAAGTGTCTCTAAGGCTAGGTTCATATCACATTTGTCCCATTAGTTAAACGTATACATAAAACGTATGCGTTAAACTGATGCCTCAGACTGATGCCATACAGCAGCATCTGTTCACCATATATATGCGCGTTTTTGTATCTTTTTTTTTCTTTTTCTAACGTATACGTCAAACGGAGCCATAAACGTGATGTGACTCACTCTAAAATCTGCAGATGGTCAATTGTTAAGCACCTAGCTCCAATCTCTGACATGTGGGAGGTTCATAAAAGCCAGATTGAAAGCAAAGTTTTTTTTTTAGCCACATGGAACCTCAAAAATCGGATCAGTTCTGGAATCACAACTGCTGTTTTACCTGTAAAAATGCACAGGTGTAATTTTTCCAAAACTGTTATGATTTGTGGTAAAAACAAAAATTTTCACCTGCATCAGGTGGCCTAACCCTACACTGTATACAATATATGCAAACATTAAAAGAATTTGATAATTATCAGTATTCATAAAGTGCTAAAAACCTCAGCTCTTTTTGTGGAGGGGGGAATTCTGTGGGATTTTTCAAAATGTTCTTGAAGAGATAGGTGCAGACTTCCTGGATGTCTACAGTCTGTGGACAGTCAGCCTCTGGTTAAAGGGGTTGTCCAAGTTATGACAAAAAATATATAGCACTGTAAATCTGATGGGCAGCAATATATAACTAAGTTAAGCAAGTTTTAGGCCAAAAAAATCCATATTTCCTAATTTCCCTGGTTCTCTTCTGGTCTTTGTTTACATGCAATAACAACAATCTCATCCCCTCCCCCTTCTCCCCCCCTCTCTGCAAAGGGAATGAATAAAAGTGCTGAGTGACATGTCTGCCTGCTGGAATACTCAGCAGCATGTTGTATGTGTAGGACTACAAGTCCCAGCTGTACAATGACACTGCTGATACACACAGGAAATTCTCCCTACCTGTTCTTGTACAATACAATTCCTCTATAGCTCCTTGCCCAGCATTTGTCTCCTCTCACTGCTGCAGCTACTGTTTGTTATAAAGCCTTGAGCCCTCAGTATGTTCTGGCTGAAGGGGTTAATGTTTTATCTGAAGGAAACCAGGGAGAGCAGATAGCAGCCCTGCAAAGAAAGGGGGCGTGGCCAGTGACGTCTGGTGTACAGACTGTTATCTGAACTCTGAGGCTTGTGAACGAAACATCACAGAGCAGAGAGATAAGGTGACATCACAGGTCATGTGACCCTCAGTCAACTCTGAGAAACCAGCAGCTTTAGAAACACAAAGTATATGGGAAAGTTGTTATACCTGACAAGTTAGAAACATATAAAGAACAAAAAAATAACTCGGACAACCCCTTTAAACACTGTCCTCTGTAAGTACGTATAGGTCCAGGTTCCTGAGCTGGCAGCCGAATGTCTGGTTTGCTCTCCTCAAAGGTTGCAAAGGACCCTGTAGAGAAGACAGATGTGTTTTTTACCTGATCCCCGGGACACTTCTATCAGGAGGTCACATAATCGCTGGGATGCCTGTACTGCTACTAGGTCTCATTAGACCCATCTCTCCCCTAACAGTGATACTTGTTACTGTAACAGATTCCCCTTGTAAGCGAGACCCCACAGTGGAATCGTGTAGTGTAAAAAATGGAAAGATAATGGAAAAATAATAGTCTCCCAATGGAGTTTTTCGGACAGAGTAAATTGAAAAAAGTAAATTCAAAAATACACAAGAATAAAAAAGCATAAGCTATGTGTATAAACATGATCTGGAAAGAAACCTGCATTAGTCCTTAAATAAATTCCCCAAAAATGACTACTGGCCAAACTACTAAAAAAGTTATTGTGCACGAAAAAAGGCCGAAAAAGCCTGGACCCAAAGGCCGAAAAAGCCTTGGTTGTCAACCAGATATCAGCTCTCCTGACTTTTCTGCTGTAATAAATACTTGCATCCCACTATGAAATAATTCTGGAGAATCTTCTCCTAGACTTCTACGTTCTGTCATTCTTCTGTAATTCCTCTTAGAAATGTCTGTATATATTAATATTTCTGGTGGCATTGATTGCATGGTGTCGGGCTATGCAGAGACACCCTCTAAACTGCTAGCACCCGTTTTTAATTTATTCCTAAATTTCTTCCTTTTTTTTTTCTTTTTTAGCTTAAGACTATTGTACAGGTTATTGTCTTTTATCTTTGTGTTTGGGGAGCTATTATGCATGTAGTTTTGATGGAGGACTAAGTCTGTCATACTTTGCTACTTATTACAGGTCGACGATGATGATGACCTGGATGTAGATCAAAATAAAAACAAAAAAGGACGCCGGAAGGCTGCTTATGCTGGGGGGTTAGTCCTGGATCCAAAAGTTGGTGAGAAGTTAATTTGATTTTTTTTTCCCTTAAATGGTTTTCAGGTTTATGTTAATAAATCTTAAACATTGAGTAATGTAAAGTTCAGATTTTCTGTTTATCAAGTCTTCATCAGTTTTGAGTCATATTTGAAAGAGAATGGAAACTCAAAAAATTGGTTGTTTCACATGTAGAACTGATGAAGCTGCATATTTCTATAAGGACTCATGGCCACGAAAGTGTCTGTTCCTTTTTCTTTTTCGGCCCATATGCAGAACCATTCACTTCAATGGAGCGGAAAAAAAAAACAAAAAAACGTAAAAAACTGTGTACTGTATGAGTGTACGTTTCAGGTCCACATGTCAGTTCTGCAAAAAATAAAACATGTCCTGTTATTGTGTGCGTTACAGACAAGGATAGGACTGTTCTATTATGGCTCGACCTTTCCATTCCGCGAAATATGGAACGCACACAACCGGTATCTGTGTTTTACAGATCCGCAATTTGCGTACTGCAAAACAACAACAGTCGTGTGCATGAAAAACTTAAAGGGACTGTGCCACCATTAAATGTTAATCTAAAGGTGTTGTCATAGTGTTTAATACTGATGACCCATGATCGGTGGCGGTCCAGTTAGTGCCATGGCCTCCTCACACCTTACTAAGCACAGCACCGTCCGCTGAATAGCAGCTGTGTTTGGTTTTGCAGCTCGGCCCAATGCCCTTGAATGGGACAAAGCTGTTTCTAGGCCATGTGACCGATGAATATGACATCACATGGCACAAGGAGCGCCTGTCTCTTCAAACAGCTGATAGGGGTGGGTGCTGATAGTCGGACCCTACCAATCAGATACTGATGACCTATCCTCAGTATTAAACACTCGGAAAACCACTTTAATAGAAATCAACATAGAAAACTACTTGTTATTTGTTGTGAAATATTTTTAGCGTCATTCAGTGGCGCACCCTGGTGCTTAATCTGTATAGTAATGTGCACGTCCATCTACGTCCACCTCCGCTAATAAGCCGTTCGGCACGTGAAGCAGACAGCTACTTCGTAGTACATTCTGCTTGTCACTGTAGTGCATCTCCAATTCAGCAAAAATATCTGCAACGTATTTGTGTCAAAATGTGCATGAGTTACAGGTGGGTTTGTTGCAGATTTTTGGGTTGATTTACTGCATTGCCGGGGGTGAAATCAGTGGTGGAGATCTGCTGAATGGCTGTGGATTTACATGCATACTGTAGGGCAGTTTCTACATTGTTTGGATTAGATCTCATTATGTCATCAAATCTTCTGCTACCGTAAACCCTTCAACTTCCCTGGTGAAAATCCGCAGCATATCCGTCCTTTGGAAACATGCCCTTATGGTGCAGGGCGGTAAGTATTTTCAGGTATTTGTTGTTTTCTAGAATATGTCCCTCCATTTTTCCCTTACAACCTCAGAACGCTGTGGTAGGTTTACACCTGATCCATATTGAACGGGTCTGTTCATTTCATGAGCATTTTGATTTGGTTTTGCGAGGACGAGCAGATTTGTTTGCTGTTCTGATTTGTCAGAATAACTTCATATTATATTTTTCCCTTTAGGGTTTTATGACAAGTTCATTTTGCTTCTGGATTTCAACAGCTTGTACCCGTCCATTATACAAGAGTATAACATCTGTTTCACCACAGTGCAGCGAACAGCTGCTAATGCTCAGAATGTAAAAGAGGTTAGTGAGCCGCATAGTGATCGCTGGCACGACCATTGATACAAGTGCTTGTGTCCAAGTATTCCTATGAAAAAGCTACATTTATGTAAATGATATCTGCTGAGAAAGTGATCCGTGTCAGACGGCGCATTCTCCCGGACTTGTGTGACATACAACATAATTACCTTTTGGATTGTAATTGTACAGATCAGGCGATCCAGAAAATGATGGTCTAGCACTGGCCAGTGTTATGTGTACATAATGTAGTCCTTAATCTTCTCTAAACTGAGGAGTTGTTACTGTTACAGACCAAAAAGTTAACGATTGGTCAGTCCTTATGAGCGGTGTCACTTCTGCTTACCTTATATATGCAGCACACCACGTAACTAGCTCGTGCTTAAAACCACAGAACCTATTCCTGCAAGCCTGCCATAAGCAATGGGTTAATTGTACCGCTATCCAGTTGATAACAAGCCATGTTTTCCTTTTATGAATAAAATTGCTAGTGCTCGGGGAAGCAGTCTGCTAGATTCTGATTTTTCTCTTTGGCTGCTTGGCGTCTTGCAAGATAATCAGCACATTTGAGCGGGGACAGCGGTTTAGGAGCGATTATAGCTACACGAGACTATGAAATGTTGCTGCTTGCAATGCACTCCTGTGTTTGCAGAGAGAGGGAAGCTGAATTAAGGATTGTGTGGCTTTAATGCTTGTCTTCTGTATTTTTCTGTTTTTCTGCAGGGTGAGGATCAAGACGAGATTCCGGAGCTACCTAATTCCGATCTGGAAATGGGAATCTTACCTCGTGAGATCCGCAAACTAGTGGAGAGAAGACGTCACGTCAAGCAATTGATGAAACAGCCTGACCTCAATCCAGACATCTACCTGCAGGTAATGATGCGCAGAAGGCCTGCCGGTTGTGAGGAGGTTGTGCATTTACTCTTCACCACAAACTGTTCTTAATGTGTATATTGTACATGACCAGCACAATAGTCACACCTGTGTATATCATAAAATTCATAATTATAACACAACGCACAATGAAAATGACATGTACCGTACGTTATTAAAAGAAGCTAATTTATTTTCATTCCCTGTTAAACATTGGAGCACGGTTTGCAGGTTGCGCAAACTACATTTTGCCAACATCAGAATTTCTTTTTTTGTGTATGTAGTTTTTCTGGGAAGAGGTCAGAGACTTTTTTTTTTTTTCCTCACTTCTACAGATATGTTTACTTCACTCATATATTTTTTTTTCCCTCACTTCTACAGATATGTTTACTTAACTCATATTTTTTTTTTTTCTTCTACTTTGTGTTTCTGTCCAGTATGACATCAGACAGAAGGCTCTGAAGCTCACTGCCAACAGCATGTATGGCTGTCTGGGCTTTTCTTACAGCAGATTCTATGCCAAGCCTCTTGCTGCTCTGGTCACTCATCAAGGGCGTGAGGTAAGTGCTGACTGTGACGCTGTTTTAGATTCCTGCTCGTTGTGCCCACTGTAGGGAGACTAGGGACTACGGAGCTGATGAAATTCACGTCACATTGGTAGTAAAAGCTTAAAGCCGTGTCTTCTCTGTAGTTTCGATATTGACGTTCTTACTTCTCTTCCTCACACACAGAGTCTTCCTTTACTAAATATAGCGGCTGAACAATCCTCCTGATTAACTCTGCATTTCTTAGTGGAGTTAATATAAAATTTGCCTGGAATATTGTTTTTATGTTTACTCTATTTTGGTGTATACAATTTATTAAAATGTAAGATTCATAAGAACTGTATAAGGTCGTATGAATCTCTCTGAAGCATGAATTCTAATAATGAGGCAATGAGGACCATGCCCGCGGTTTGTTCCTCCGTCATTGTGCCTGATGCCCCATTTCCATAGCTTTTCCCTTTTAATATTGTGCTACAAATAAACAAAAAGAAATTGGTTACCTGCTTTATAATGAGCAACACGTTTCACTGACCGTTTTGCTTTATTTCGTTTAAGTATCATTTACGGTGTATTTACACTGTGCAGTTGCGCTGCGTTTCTTTGCCTGTAGCCCAAAAAACGCATCCGCCGTTTCCTGCAAATAGCTGTGATTTGTGTGCTATTCCCCTGGCTATTCGCAGTCGAAACGTATGCTTTTATCTTCGTGGTGTTACCGCACGGTTAAATACATCCTTGCAGGGTGATCTGTTGTGCAGGGAAACGCATTTGCCTGCTTCCCCCAGGTCTGTTCAGCTGGCTCGTGCACTCTGGCAGGCTAGAAGGTTCACATACCAGATCTTTCACTAGGTGGCGATAGATACTTTTACATCATTAAACAATTAAGAGATTTCATGCATCTGAACTTTTGTTTTCACTGCTAAGGAGTCTTGTAATAAAGTGTGAAAGGGTTCCAATTAGTTTTTGTTTTTCTGCCCCCTTCTCTGAGTTAATTGGATGACTCAATCAACATTTATTACAATATCAGCAATTTCTGTTTTGTTTCTTGTTTTTTTTTTTTTGTTTTTTTAACAGCACAACCGTCTTAGATGAATTGTCCCAAATCTCATGTATTGGTGTTGTAATTTAATTTGGGGATTGTGCTGACCTTCCATTACATTTTTGGAAAGGTTTCTTGTTTGGTGTAATATAACAGGCTGACTTTCTTTTATACACATGCCTTTAGTTATTGTGTGAGTGAATTTTTTTTTTTTTTTTAAATCCTCTAGTTTTATATTACTACATCATAGACCACCCCTATTAAATGAGCTCTGTGCCCCCCGTGTTACTTTTGATCTTGGACCATGACTATTCGAGTTTACATGATTGTGGTAATCGGTATGTCTGGGACGGTATGGTAATACAGCTGTGCCCACCGCACAGATATATATATTGTATATCCTTACATTTGATACATAATTATCGTTTCATAATTTGCCAGCGGATTTCTGGCTTGTTCAGTAACGGATGGAACTATCCTATTCCCCTATTACGTTCTGGTGCCAGTCTTGGTTCTTGCAGCTGTCTTCCATATTTTTTTCTTTAGTTGTCATTTGTGTACACCCCCCCCTCTCTGTTTAAATAAATGTACTTGCTGCCTGAGACTACCATGTAATTTCTTGTTGAACTTTTAGTATTCATGTTGCTAAACTTTTCTGTTTCGCTACAAATTGCCTATTGTCACACTTCACAATGACTGTACAAAGTTTTAACAATCTAGGCAATGGTGCGTCTCTAATGCTTATTTTGTGATGGACATTTTGCAAGAAAATGTAAAAAAAAAAAAATTGATGTAAAGAAAAATTGTGCAGATAGAACTTTTTTCCTCCGATCCCAAATTGAGAGAGAAATGTGTTAATAGCCAAAACAGGGATTTGCAGCATCATATTACATACATAAACAATCGCCTATAATCTGATTATTAATGGTGTTATCCAAGGGTAAGACAGATCTCCGAGTTTCTGACTGCAGTAGTGATCATACTTACCTGGTCCCTGCCACTGGGTTCAGTGTCTAATACTCCAGGCCACCTCTTCCTCACCCTGCTGCACGTGTGTTGACAGGGGGCAAGTCGACACATGGCTGCCACAGCCGTGACCTGCTCCCCTTCTGTTACATGACCTAGTTATTATTTTTTTTTTTTGAGAATTTTTGGTATTTTAATTTTTTTCCCCCCATGTCACTGTATTTAAAAAATGTATATCATCCTGGAATTTTTACTCTGGCCACTAGGTCTAATAATAATCCATGATTTCAAATTCTGTATAGATAACTTTTCGGCAGCCGTTATGGCCACGGGCAGCATTACAAGTAACTTCGCTTCAGAGATAAGACAGAATCCACCATTCAGCTCCCTCCTGACCTATGCACAGATCACAGGGCATGCCTAGAAAACTTTCCCATAGATGTCAGCGAGTCCCCTCCTGACCATTGTATCTATGGCCCATGTAGCTGCTCCTAAAAATCTTAACATGATACACATAGTGGCCAGTGTGGTAATTGCAGGATTATATACTTTCTTTAGAAAGATAGCTAGTGACTTGGGAAAATTGAACAAAAAAACACCCACGATGTTTTAAAAATATATTTAAAGGGTTTCTACAGTTTTTAAAAACTGATGATCTATCCTCTGGATAGATCATCAGCATCTGATCGGTGGGGGTCCGACACCCGGGGCCCCCACCAATCAGCTGTTTGAGAAGGCAGCGGCGCTGCAGGAGCGCCGCGGCCTTCTCTGTGTTTACCGCAGGCCCAGTGACGTCACGACTACTATCACTGGCCTGGGCGGGGCTAAGCTCTGTTCACATGAATGGAGCTTAGCCGCACCCAGGCCAGTGATAGTAGTCATGACGTCACTGGGCCTGAGGAAAACACAGAGAAGGCCGCGGCGCTCCTGCAGCGCCGCTGCCTTCTCAAACAGCTGATCGGCGGGGGCCCCGGGTGTCGGACCCCCACCGATCAGATGCTGATGATCTATCCAGAGGATAGATCATCAGTTTTAAAAAACTGCAGAACCCCTTTAACTTGAAAACATGATTGAACAATCATTTTCTGATGGTACATTCCCTTCAGGGACTTCTGGAGGAAATCAAGGTCTGTTCATCTCCTTTCTTCCCGTCACCTGTGGTCCTCCAGTGCTACATAACAAAGTATCAGAAATCCCCAACAAACAAACAGCCGTCTGCTTCTTACTTAAAGGGATTGTCCACCTTCTGGTTACAGTTGACCAATTGGTTTGTGAGATAATTACATGGCACTTAGCAATATAGTCTTTGTTGAAATTCTGCACCATTTTCAATATTTTATAAGATATGCCTCCTTGTTTACAAAGTCTTTGGACTGTCCACACAGAGATCCTGTCCATAAAATGGCTGCTGATGGAGAGTCATGTGACCAGGCAAATTGCCTCTATGTAATGTCTACGCTATTCAAACACACTTCACCTGCACTAAACTCCTAATAGTGCCAGTAAAGATGGCAGGTGTAGTGTATCTATTTAATAGAGGAGGCATCTCATGGAGGTGACTTTCTTGGTCACATGACCCTCCATGAGCAGCCATCTTGTGGACAGCGCAAAAGACTTTCTAAGCAAGGGGCATATCTTATGAAATATAGAAACAGTGCGGAATTTCAACAAAAGGCTATATTACTAAGTTCCATATAGTCATCTCACAAACACATTGGTTACTGTAACCAGAAAGTGGCCAACCCCTTTAAAGGGAACCTGTACTATGCAGACCCTCTAATTACATGATGATGATGGACAGGTTTCTTTCCTGTATTGCACAGGATAGAGAGTGGTCAATCATCTTCTGGAGCCTCGTTGGACTGGGCTTCAGCATGTCGGTACTATAAAAGTACTGACTGCCGTTACATCAGTCAGTGGGTCTGTCTGTGGGACAAAAAAAAGTCCTCCCTCCTGCTGGATCCATTTCTGGCTTTAACTTCAATGACTACAACAAAGACTTTTGTGACAGAAACCTAAAGGATTCCTCACAGAACAGAATTACCCTGGATTGTGTGTGGAAACGCAGCAGTGTTTTACACAATGAGATTGGTGGATGGGATGAGATTTGAAGAAACGTCAGCTTATGCTGCAGAATTCCACCACAGATTTCATACTTTGCAGTCTAAAGAGTAAAATCTATGGCAAATGCGTACATTAAAGGGGTTCTCCGAGTTATAAATATTGATGACCTATCCTCAGGATAGGTCATCAATATCAGATTGGCGGCGGTCCAACACTTGGCACCCCCGCCGATCAGCTGTTTGAAGAGGAGGCGCGCGCTGTAGCAGCGCTGCCTCCCCTTCACTGTTTACATGCTGGCCGACTCAGGGGTAGTGGTGAGTAGGTGTAATTACACCTCACTGCCCCATTCATTTCTATGGGAAGAATCGCTCCTATACAAGTCTATGGAAGCGATTCTTCCCATAGAAATGAATGGGGCAGTGAGGTGTAATTACACCTACTCACCACTACCCCTGTGTCGGCCAGCATGTAAACAGTGAAGAGGAGGCAGCACTGATACGGCGCGCGCCTCCTCTTCAAACAGCTGATCGGCGGGGGTGCCGGGTGTCGGACCCCTGCCGATCTGATATTGATGACCTATCCTGAGGATAGGTCATCAATATTTATAACTCGGAGAACCCCTTTAATATATAGCAGATGCAAAATCTGCGCTGCTAGTCAATAACTGCAGATTGTTCCCCCCGTATGGATGTGTAGTGTAACATGCCACAAAACCTGCAAATCTGCCTCATGCAACGATACCAAAGACATTATTCAAACAGTCGTTTTACAAAAAAAAATATGCACACAAACCAGCCTATGGGGACTTCTTTATAGGAAAAAAAAGTGTGAAAAAAACACAATAAAAACTTTGTGTGACTGAACCTCACCTCAGTGTGCCACAAACGTGACCCTTACAAAGCTGCTGTAGCAGTACCCAGCCACTTCATAGTTTGCATTCCTAATACTGTTATACATTGCTACTCATAGGTAAGAAAAAATACTATTTTCTAAAAAAAAAAAAAAAAAAAAATACTGACGTGTCCGGTACATTCACATAAGAGTGCCTACTGTACCCTTTAAAGTTTACCATTGAAATAAAGTTAGATGTCCCCAAATGTATGCTCCACCAGAGAGAAAGTTAATTTTCTTCCTATATTTTATTTTTAAGTTTACGGTTTTGTTGCCATCACTGTGCCATTTTTTTTACTTTCCCATGTGTAGTGTGCAAAACTACAAAATCTGAGAAAAATGTTTGAAGTGCGGTATATTGAGACGAGTGGGTTATTCGCTGTCCGCTTGAATTAATGCTTAGCACATAGGTCCATAGCCTTATTTGACACCATTTTTCATATCCTCGTAATTTTTTTTTTAATATGATTGCTCAATCTTTCTAGGTTTTGTAGTGTACTTTTGGTCAATGTTACTTTCCCCCCTTCTCTCACAGCAGCTGGTCTAGATAACAAGGCAGAACCTTTTGGCTAAGCCCAGCAACCTTTCTCTGTTACACAGGGCATGCCAAGCATGTATGATAGATTATCACAAAGATCTTGCTATTGGTGGAGATTTGTTTCGCCCCTGCCCTTTCTACTTCTGACATAACTGAAACCTACACCGTCTTCACAACTGTTGCATCTTTCCATTTTCTTTTTAATTTTTATTTATAGCGCTCTCATTGTTCCCAGAATTTCTGTATAGTTGTTTGACCGTTCTCAGTGGAGCCCTGAAAATGTGATTCCAGTTTCTACGTATCTTGTGCTCAAGTTTCCTTATGTGTTTATAATTGTACATAACTGCATGGATGGGATTTACATGATAGTTTTCAGAGTCTTGTTTTCCTCCTCGGATTTTATTGCATTTGGTAATAAATTGGTTGGGGTGGAGTTAGATTTCTACTGACAGTGTCCTGATACACATTCTGCATCATTGTGAAGTATAATACAGAACGGCCCCTGGATGCAAGCTGTACTTATTATTTTTATTTTGTTAACTGTTTTTATTCACCAATATATTTTTTTTTTATTTAAAAAAAAAAAAAAAAAAAACAAGCTTATGTATAAAGTAAAATGAGTAATAAAAATTACAATACGAGGCTCTGAACGTGGGCACTGTGGTGTAGGGGTTGGTTCACTCGTACAGGATGCTACACGTGTAGCTAACGCAGAGAATCCGGAGTGAATCCTGACCCATTCATTTCAGTCAGTATGTTTGCGCACATGAGTGTAATTTTTCATGCGTCATCTCTGTGTTCAGGAAAAATCTCAGCAAGTTCTATATTGTGCATTTTTCTGGCTCCATACAAGTGAATGGGGCTTGCGTGAAAAATTGATTGCACCTGGAGACAAGGCGTTTTTCACTGATGGTTGCTATTAGGTGTAGATTTTTATTCTTCACACTTGTGAAAAATGCATATGATCTGGATGGCAAAATGCACACATTGAATGCAATCGCAGAAAAAACTGACTGAACTTGTGTGCAAAACCATCAGTTTTTTTCCTGAACAGATCCCGATACCATTCATATCACTCGTGGGAAAGAGGCCTAAGACAACCCCTTAGCTATTGCTCAGTGTACCAGGTTGTATATCTAAAGAGCACTTTTTGCATCATGAAACACTCATATTTTTAAATCTTTTCATATTCTATCTCTTACTGGATAGTTTTTTCCACCAGGCACAGCTAAAAGAGATTTTTCCGGAAACTATCTGCGAGGAGGAACAGATCCACTCGCTCTGTACTTTTGGAGGCCATGTGTGTGCACTGACATTAACCGGGAATGGCTCCTGTAGTATCACACAGTATTTAGCATGCTCCATAGTGGCCCTATGTTAAGAAACTTCTGGCTTCTCCTGATATAAAAGAAAAGAATGGCGCAGCACACTGCAGTGTTGAGATTTTTGAATTTGGTGCTAGCCAATGTTTCCAGCATTATTTTTTTCATTAGTCTCTATGGGGGAAGTGAGACATTACTGATGCACAAAATGCATCATGCCATTGACCAGTGACAGTATAAATACTGGCCCAGATTTACTAAGGGTCCATTCAGACGCGAAACACGGATATCAGCCTTTTGCGGGCTGCACATTGCCAGACCTGTGATAGAAATGCCTATTCTTATTTGCTCTATCTTTTTGCGTGGCCACTGAAAGGAACTATGGATGTGGACCGCACATGGTGTGCTGTCTGCATCTTTTGCAGGCACTTACTTATGGACGTCGGAATGTACCCTAATGTACTTTTATCAAAATATGTTGAAAACGTGGCACAGTTTGGCACATCAATAGTTTGTACATTGTTTTGGTGTAAAAATCTGTCTAAAGTAAGCCAGTGATACTTACTGATACACGAAACATGATTGTGATCATCATTGAAAAGTCTTATATTTGCAGATCACCAGTAACCTGTAAAGTTTAATGGGTTCTCCGGGAATTAAGAAAATGAAAAATTCTTACATATTATTTTATTATAAATATATTCCCAAATACCTTTAATTAGTTATAATGGCTCGTTTTGTCTAGGGAGCAATGAGTAAGAGAAACAAAATGGCTGCTGTCCTATTAGTACACAGAAAACCTGTCCTAATCACACAGCAGGACAAATTACTTCACAAAACTGAGGTAAAGAGCTGCCTCATCCTCCTCTCTGCTCTGCTTGTCAGGGATTATCATCCTTAATACAGTTTAATATGATATTTATGATCTTTGTAGGAATGGAGCTCATGAGGAGACATAGAGAGGACACACAGGACAGACGGTGGTAATGGAGACATAGATGCATACAAGTGCTGCTGTTTATTAGCCACATCTGCTCATGAACTCAATTCCTATAGAGATTCAGCTAAAGATCTTATCTGTATTCAGGATTATAATCCCTAACAAGCAGAGAAGAGGATGAGGCAGCTCTTTACCTCACTGTTGTGAAGTAACTTGTCCTCCTGTGTGATCAGGACAGGTTTTGTGTGTACTAATAGGACGGCGGCCATTTTGATTCTCCTAATGATTGCTCCCCAGACAAAACGAGCCACTATAACTAATGAAAGGAATGTGGGAATATATTTATAATGAAGTAATATTTAAGTATTTTCATTTTCTTAATTCCCGCAGAACGCCTTTAATAAGCACTCAGTCTCTTCTGGTACCTTGGTATCCATGTACTGAGTTATTCCCTTTTCCTATAGCTAACTATAGCGTTTTCAGAAATGATGGTTCCACTGTTTCGTCTTCAGTTCATGAATCTTTTCTTAAGAACTTATTTTAAGAGGCTCTCCTTTAACTTGGCTGCTGTGTTATTGTAGTGCGGCATAGCAATGAAATGGCTCAATTGAAACAATAGCAAAAATTTTAATGGTAGCATGTGATGGTCATGTGACCGTCATCAAAGCACTGCCGGCATGCCAGAAATTCATGCTTGTGCTGTTCCTTACGCACCAGTTGTTGGACCATGAAGGTCATTCCGGCTTTGTCTCCCCACTCCCCCTTCCTAGAATAGAATATATAGATAGATTACGATCTAACCTGACTGAAGTGTTGAGGACCGACTCCTTCACGGGTTAATTCAGTAATGGAGAACTAATTAATCAGCACAATTCAGATGGAAGGATGTGACAGCCATTTTTAGTAGCACAAATAACCTTTAGGATGATCCTTGATGAATAGGTTGAGTCCTGCTCTTTCTGGACTTTAGGAGTCATTTTAGCGGCCCTATCAGTATTTGACAAGCATCTCTATGTGCATACTGATCAGAATAGTAGAAGAGTAGGACGGCCCACCGAATATAGGTGAGTTCACATCACGTTTTACGCCTCAGTTTGACATTTTCTTTAGAATTAAAAAAAAAAAAATACAAAAGCGCAGCACACCACATTCCTGTATCCGGTAAAATTAAGTATACTCTATGGTGAATGTATGCCACTGTATGGCGTCAATCTGAGTAGTCTGTTTAACAAATATACATTAAACGGATGGGAAAAATGCAATGTGAACCCATCCTATGCGATACATTAAAGGGGTATTCCCATCTCACAAATGTAGTTTGTATAGTTAGATATAGTCATACCAATATTATTACTAATAGAATGTATTTGTATAAAATATACCGTTTAGAAGATTTCCCTATGTGTATTTCCATTGTCCCACACACATCAGTCAGGCCGTTGCCCCTGGTTACGACCACCGCGGCCATGTAGTAGTGGTGACCAGCTTGCTCCTTTTCAAACCCGCTCTGAGGTAACTGCTGTATTGTGAACACACATTACATGAGCATGTGGAGACACATCTTAGGGTACTTTCACGTCTGCGTTTTGGACGTTACCAGTCCGAAACACAATGGTCAGGATCCGTCCAAAACGCAGACTTTATAAATGGATCCTGCCCCATAGAGATGAATTGATCTTGGAACAGGATCCCATTTCTCTGCGTATTAGAAGCGCAGACAAAAATGCAAAACCCTAAGATGTGTCTCCCCACATGCTCATGTAATGTGCGTTCACAATACAGCAGTTACCTCAGAGCGGGTTTGAACAAGAGCAAGCCGGCCACCACTACTACATGGCCGCTGTGGTCGTATCTAGGGGCAACGGCCTGACTGATGTGTGTGGGACAATGGATATACAAATACGAAAATCTTCTAAACGGTACATTTTATATAAATACATTCTACTAGTAATAATATTGGTATGGCTATATCTAACTATACAAACTACATTTGTGAGATGGGAATACCCCTTTAAGCTGATTCTTCCTGCGCTTTAAAGGGGTTGGCTACTTTCTGGCTGCTGTTGATCGCTGTATTTGTAAGGCTGGGTTTTCATCGTGATTTTACCCTCTGTAATGTATACAAAAACGTATACGTTAAACTTGCCTCATGCAGCAGAACAGGTTGTGCTGCGTTTTTGTATTTTTTTTTTTCAAATGTATACATCAAACAGAGGTATAAAACATGATGTGAACTCACCCTGATGTTTATGGCGCTTACTAATATAGCCTATGTTGAAATTCTTTGCCATTTCATATGGTGTATCCCCTTGTATGTCAAGTCTTTTGTGCTGTCAACACAGAGATCCTGTCCACAAAATGGCTGCATATGGAGGATCATGTGACCGGGCAAGTCATTCAAATACATTCACCTGCCACCTGCACTGTTTGGAGTTTAGTGCAGTTGCAGCGTGCTGAAATGGAGGAGACTGAGTCAGTTGCTTGGTCACATGACCCTCCATCAGCAGCCATCTTATAGACAGACTGTCTATGCTGGATGCACAAAAGACTTGAGAAACAAGGCTTATAAAGTGTAGAAAATGGCACAGAATATCAGGAAAGGCTATATTGGTGCCATATAGTCATCTTACCTACACTTTGGTCACAAGTAGCCAGAAAGTGGCCAACCCCCTTTAACACGTCCGTAAAGTGGACAGCATGTTCAATGTGACAGAATCCTTCAATATTGTAATAGTTTCCCAAGAATCAATAATTGGCACCGTTTCCATATTTGTGTTTGGACGAGGCAAGAAATGTCGGTGATAGATATAAGTCTGTAGTAAAGTCTGCACAGTAGGTGCGATGTTTGGATCTTGCAGAAGTTTTTACCATTTACATAGCAGTCAATGAGCTGTAGGATATGGCGTCACTCCCTAGCAGTTGGGTGTACTGTATATGGGCCCCCACTGATCTGATAACGATAGGTCATCAATAAAAGAGGAAAACCCCTTTAATCTGGTTGATCTGTTATCGGGAACTGATGCAGTACAGGAACGCAGCATCTTCTGATAGGGTGTCTATTCCTGTCTGACAGCGGAGGGCCCAGCCGGGGAGGATAGGAAGACAGGTTTTGTACAGTGATTATTATATGACCACCTGCCCTGTGCAGAACACTTAGTAATTAGCAGCACCTCTTTGGACAAGTGATTTATTAGTGGAATCAAACAGGAGTGAAGCTTTATTAACCCTTGCTTAAAACCAGTGGTTGTCAGGCAATGTCATTCAGGCCGCAGATGTACTCTTTGCTTTCCGGAACATACTATACTTTTGTGGCCTGTCTCACAAGGGCGCCTAGAAATCTGCTGTGCAGAGGCCTAAGTAACGTGCATGACGTCCGGTAATGTTTGGTGTATTAAATGTCGTCTTTATGACACAAGACAGGTGGTTGCATGGCCTTTCAGCCAGAATAAATCTGGAATTTACTATCATTGTCGCGTTGATGAATTAGTTCAATATGAAAATTTGATGCCTACTACACCGAGCGAAGATGCTCGGCCTTCTCCAATTAATTTGTGTAAGGTTTCCAGTTTTAAAGAATTTCACCGGTCTTTATTCCACATAGGATTGCTTCTACCTAAGACTGACACAGATCCAAGTATAATTGAGGCATTAGTGGCACGTCTTCTGTTCTTCTTTGTAGACGTTCATTTTACCAGTTTGTGAGGAGTATCATCTTACAGGATAGCATCCAAGGCATGCGAATAAGCACATCTCATCAGACCATCATAAAAATGCCAGGAAAGAAATTCTTATTGTTTCACCGCAGCTTTCGGCGACACATTTTCTACATCATAAACCTATCAGTTTTCCATTCATTATACTCTGATGTCATCTGGGAAGTCTGATGTGTCAGGGCATATGGTAGAAAGCCCTCCTGGTGCCGGATTACCTGATTTGTCTACCTGGATAAGGATATGTGACAGGCAGCTGCCCCAAAGTATAATGGCTGAACAGGGGGGACTTTTGCACTTTCTAATGGCCTATTCACATATATATGGCGACTCGGCTCCACAGAGTTTTCTGTGGAATCATCCGATACATCAAGCGTATTACCGAATATCAAATAGCACAAGATGGACAAATCCTGCATGCTGGGTTTTTCTGTCCAGAGCCTTCAGTCCATGAACACTGGACAAGTGCGCTGAATGCTCATACTCATTTATTAGTTTGTCTGGCTCCAAAAAAAAATGGTTTGACTCAAGTGATAAATCTGGATCCAGCCCAAGGGCTAGTTTGCATATTCTGACTGCCGTGTGAGCTGAAAGCCCGGCCACCCGTGGCTGCACAATTTTGCGTTTTAGGCAGAGGTCCTTCCTTCAAAATCGCATGGCAGCCGTGTGAGGAGTTTTGGCTGTGTTTGGTCTAAATCTGCCACTAAGGGCTCGTTCACGCAAAAAATACGGATGACATCCATGTGCATTCTGTATTTTACGGAACAGCTGGCCCCTAATAGAACAGTATTATCCTTGTCCGTGATGTGGACAATATTAGGACAAGACTGCGGAATGGAAATACGGACATACGGAAATGGAATGCACATGGAAGACCTTAAGTTTTTTTTTTTGTTGTTTTTTTTTTTGCGGACCCATTGAAAGGAATGGTTCCGCATACGGTCCGCAAAAAAAACGGAACGGACACGGAAAGAAAAATCCGGTCGTGTGAACGAGCCCTAATTCAGCAGATGAAAACTGGCTTTTTCAGTTGTCAAATCCACATTAAAGGCTCATAAACCGTTTCGCCATTGACTTTAATGTCAAAAACTCCACCTTATGCGCACAGTGTAAAATGGTAGAAGTTTTATTAGAACATAAGCCAATGACAGCAATTTTCTCACGGCGTGTGCTTTGTTGGTGCCTTAGGTTTTTCTTGCATATTTGGTTTGACTGATGAAGGTGGAGACCAACTACAAAGTAGCCCCAATAACTTAAAGGGGTTGTGCCATGTTTTAAAGTTATCCCCTGTCCATAGGATATAGAGGATAACTGATCGCTGAGGGTCCCCTACCAATCCCGAGATACGGGGCACCACGTCCCCGTCCTGATGTTGATCAGGCTGAGCGTGCGCTTTGCCCCTCCAGCCATTCTCTATGGGACTGCCGGAAATAGCCGAGTGCTCATGTTACCCGTATGAAGATTTTTCCGGCGTGGGTTTGAAGATTATTAAAAACTGCAGCTATGTTCACAAGTCACAGACTGGATGCCGCCAAATCCTTATAATATGTTAACATTACACAACCAAGTGAATGGGTTATTCACATATTTCAGGAAAAATCCGGATGGAGAAAATCAATCTGCAGAGACAATGAGCCCTGAAGTAAAGGCGAGCGCCCTGTTATGCTATTGGCTATTTTCAGTACTCCCGTAGTGGCGAAGGGTGGCCATTATGCGGGCCCAGTTCTGGAGATGGGTGCCAGTCCCATCCGTGGGATTCTCCACTATTTGACATTAGTAGCATATCGTAGTCATATGCCATAAATGTTGAGATGGGATAACCCCTTTTAGTAGTGCTTAATCGAGGTGACAGACTTCCTTTAAAAACTGTGGAGAAGATCGCCTCTTTTTGCAGGTGTTCTTCTTACCTGACAAGTGGCAGAATGTTTACATATATAAATATGGTTCATGTCCATTTACTTTTCAGCTGTTGTTCAGGACTGAAATCTGTTTAAAGTCACTTTGTACACGTATCCCCCATTTTTATAACTTCATTATACAGTGAAGGTGAATGTCTGCCCATGAACACACACATCTTTATGAAGTGATACACTCTGCTCTCCAGAACTCCAGTAGAAATGAATGGATCAGCTTAGCGCAGCAGGCCGTATTGTTCATTTTGGAAGGGGGGTTCCGTGGTGTGCGGGGACCCAGTTGTTGAGATTGGTGGGGGTCCTATGTAGTAGTTATCATCTATACTGTGGAAAGAGGATAACCTAATGTAATTGGACTACAAATTTAAAGGGAATGTGCCATCAGAAAATGACCTATTATTTGAATAATGTTTTTATGGTAAACACATTTTTTAATTTTACATGTCAATATTTTAAGAAAAAACATGAAATCCTGTAGTTTTCACACTGGTTGCTAAGCCTAATAATAGACATCACTTCTTGGTCTGTACAGATCCCATTACTGCAGTTATTTGCTTTTCATTACACAATTAGAGTGACAGATATTGCCTATATGTAGATAACACAGGATCCACCCTTCATGAGGTATGCACAGAAAACTCCCATAAGTCCTCTCCTGTATGTATTGTGTTTATGGCCCATGGTGACTCCTGTAAAGCAGATTTTAAAATGCTTCTTAGAACAGCTCAGTCAAGATGGCTGCCCCCCTAATTATATTCAGGAAATAGAATAAAAAATTAAATTTATAAAATATTTATCAAAAAATAAAAACAGACTACAAAAAAAGATGTCACTATATGCCTTTGACTGTCAGAAATAACATCTCAATGACACATTCCCTTTAGTGTTTGCACATGGTGGCTGATTTTCTTCAAGAATTATTTGCCAAGTTGCTTCATTTTTCAAGTTTGATACATTAGGGGCTTATTAAATGATTGGGTAGGTGGGCACACTCTGTAAACATGTACTTGGTGACGTATACACCAGGACAGGGGCTTAGCAGTAATGTAGATATGGCAGTGATTTACGATTCTGTGCATGTGGCATTCGCACTTTACCTCAGTACAATCCGTAGATCCCAATATTGTATTCTTAGCCACTTAGTGGGGAATGTTTAGAACAGATTTCCAAGCTTGTTTTCTTAGATATGGGAAGAACGTCTTCAAGTTATTTGAGTGTTCCTCTTTCCCTAATGTAGCTTTAGGTAACACATTCAATGCCAGATTTTTTTTTTCATCCTGTGATCCAGTCGTCTTATGTTCTGTTTTGCTTGGCACATGCAAGTCATAAATCACTTTGGAACTCTGTAAATCCCTTTAATAAAAGACCACAGACGCTCGTCCCCCTTCATAGTAATGCTTTTGAGTTCTGTCCTATATTTGTCTTGCTGTGCGTTGCTACTAGTTAATGTGCAATTCATTGTATTTAACTATGCTGTAGTAGAAATGATGACCTCCCCCAAATACTAAGATTGCTTTCTCGATTTAAGAGGTTCTTAAGACTCATTTAGACAGGCCGAGGAGCATTCTTTCCCGACAATCGGCTGCTTGTTAAATGGTGAAGAGCTGCATTTACATGCAGCGATCACCTCCACAGTATGAGAATGAACGATCACCATTGCGATCACTCGTCCTCATTCAGATTCATTGTTTCTGGGCAGCAGATCACAGTTTAGACAACACAATCTGCTGCCCATAAACTATAATTTACTTGCCTGCACGAACAACTGGATCAACTGATGAACGAGCATTTCACTAGTTTATGGGGTGGTTGACTGCACCTTTAGACTGGCAGATTGTCAAGAACATCCGCTCCCGAGCATGTGCCTGAATATTTCCCTGTCTAAATCCGCCTTTAGGGAGATCAGTGCATTTCCTTCAAGTCCGATTTTGCCTTATCTGAATACGCTGACCTAGCTTCTGGCTGCCATACTTCTTGCAGGCATTCTGCTGGTTTCCAAAACAGTGCTATTGATTCATAGCCATAATGGTGTAAGATATTGGGAGCAATCATTTGTAGATAAAAATTTACATTTTACCAATTTTTACAAACGGCATACGACTTTTTCAATTATTTACAGTAAAAGTATTCCAAAGCAGACTCGAGCTAAAACTGCCTTCAAAACATTAATGCTACAAAATTTTCTGTTCTCATTAAAGGAGTTGTCTCACTTTCATCAAGTGGCATTTATCATGCAGATATAGTTAATACAAGCCACTTACTAATGTATTGTTATCCATATGGCTTCCTTTGATGGCTTGATTAATTTTCCCATCACATTATCCTTGTTTCCATGGATACGACCACCCTGTAATCCATCAGCAGTGGGTGTGCGTGCAGATTATAGAAAAAGGCATCAGCCTTCTCTGGTGGCCGGACCTCTGGGAGCGCACATAGGCCGGTGCTTTTTCCTATAGTGTGCAAACACGACCACCACTGATGAATTTCAGGGTGGTCGTAAACCATGGGAAGAAGCCATGTACAATGTGATGGAAAAATGAATCAAGACAACAAAGGAAGCAATATGGACAATCACAGTACATTAGTAAGTGCCTAGACTTGCAAGTGCTTAGACTTGCATGAAAAGGGTCAGTCTTGGTCAATCTGGGCCATAGACTACTAATTGCAGTTTTACACGACCATCAGGGATGAACATTCCTACGACCGCACGTTCCCAATAATCTGTCTGTCTAAAGCTGTAGCCGATCACCCGATTAAAGAGTGAAACATTTGTTCATCAGGTGAAGCAGTTGTTCGTGCAGGCAAGTAAATGATTGTATCTGGGCTACGGATCGTGCTAAACAGAGATCATTTAGGTGTATGAGGACTAGCGATAGCAGTAGTCCCCTCTCTTCCCCTTACTGTTGAGGCGATTGCAGCATATAAATGCAGCTCTTCACCTCCACTAAGCGAGCAGCCAATCATCAGGAACTCTTCATTCCCGATAATTGACTACTCCTCGGAGAGTGTAAACCCACCTTAAAGGGGTTGTCTCATGATGGACAATGGGGGCATATTGTTAGGATATGCCCCTATTGTCTTACAGGTTCGGGTCCCACCTCTGGAACCCACACCTATATCCAGAACGGAGCCCCAAAAGTGAAGGAGGGCGCTCTGCGCACCCGCAGCTGTCCTCTATTCATTTTCTATGGGGCTGGCGAAAATAGCCGAGCACTGTCTTGACTGTTTCCGTCGGCTCCATAGAAATGAATGGGAGCAGGGGCTGCGCATGCACGGTAGGCTCCCATTCATTTCTATGGGGAGCCAGCTTGGTGGTGGCCGGACCGGAGTCCTCCAGCCACCATCTTGCTGGGCTCCGTTCTGGATATAAGTGTGGGTCCCGCACCTATAAGACAGTGGGGGCATATCCTAGCAATATGCCCCCATTGTCCATAATGAGACAACCCCTTTAACAGTAAATAATTGGAGACGAGCCCCTTACAAGGTCATTCTCTAGTGGAACTTTCTCATAACCGATTCTATGGCACTAAAAATAAAGGTTTCCTATACAGATTGATGGCAGTGATACACAGTATATGGTAAAACATTAGCTAAGCATTTTAGGTCTCATTTACTGTCAGCATAGTTTAACTGATGGTAATGACTTCTGAAGTTGTTACAGGATTACGTGTAGGTTATAGTAGGTCAAGTGGCTGCCAGAAAAGATTGGGAATCCCTACCAGGAGTTGTCCACCCCAAGAATGATTGATTGATTCATTGACATTGTTAACTTAGGGTTAGTGGTTTTTCATTAGTTGCCCTGTCCTTCAGCTCTAGATCTTTACCGACACTGTTGTTTTTGAGGCAAGTGCACAGTGTGCCTGGTATGTTTGTTAGTGACATGCTGCCATGTCCTTGAACCACTTTTTTAAACGGAAGAATGAGAGACTGTAAAGCAGCTTAAGTGTCTGTCCCTTGGCAGCTGACAGAAAAGTGATCCGATACTTGGTCATCCCTCTGTGCTCCCTTTCCAGGTGTCAACATGCCAGTAACCGTGTAGCAGTGCCATTTTCAGCAGCACATTCGTGTGGCGGGGGTCATGAGGCCAACAGGCAAAGCCGTCATTCTTAGAGCCTCTGCCTGTGTCACTGAGGAGACATTCCTTAACTCTTTACAGACTGGTTGTGACTGTATACATCCAGGCCGATGACAGTAATTTCTGCATGGACTGTTATAAACATTAAGTCAGTGACAGCAGGGCTCCCCACAGCGGAGGCGGTTCCTTACCATCCATGCCTTCCCCATCACTGAATGAGTGCTGTGTATACAGATCAGGAAGCTGCAATGTGGCTTACTGCCCCTATTGTAGCAATTATGTGATCTTCGGGGGCCGGTTGTCTGTGTGAGCTGCTGGGTCTTAACAGACAGATCAGCTCTGCGGTGAGGCTGTATGACCTCTCTAGGGGCTTTACTTCCCCTGTAACTGGGGCTAATATGTTTGATGTCCCCAAACGTCTTATGTGACCTTATGGCGGAGCGCAAAGTGTATAATAAAAACAACAACAAAAGGCAAAATAAATAAGAATAACTAAAATTGCCACACTGCAGCTTCTAGCCCTGCCTCCTGGTGACCATATTCCTGTGATTGTTAACCTCTGGCACTCCAGCTGTGGGAAAACTACAACTCCCAAGATGCACACTTGCTTGGCTGTCCTTAGATCTCCACAGAAATGAACGGAGCATGCTGGGAGTTGTAGTTTCACCACAGCTGGAGTGCCGGAGGTTAGTCATAACCCATACATCCAATATAACAGTGACGTTTATGGAAAGGGGATATATATATATATACGTGTGTGTGTGTATGTGTGTGTATGTGTATATATATATATATATATATATATATATATATATACGTGTGTATATATAAAATATTTTAGTTGTACTTTGTGCTATAATAAACAATGCGAAAAACATACCACCCCTTTTGTTAAATTTTTCACCTAGTTATCATCGAACGTTATTTACACAACTGAATGGAAAAAATGTATGACTTTCAAAGAAGCAAAATGCAATCTTCATTTTTATAACCTTTTGTTAGAGGTGGTAGATGTTTCTTTCCTTAAAGGGCTTGCCCAAGATTTTGGTATTAATGACCTGCACCTGAATAGGTCATCAGTATTTTAGAAGGGTGGGGGTCTGACACCCTGCACCCCCATTGATCAGCTATTTTGCTGTAGATCCAGTGCTGGAGGTCGGCGCAGGAACTACAAGTCTCCATCCATTGTGTAGAAGATGGAGCTGGTAACCATTGAAGTAACCAGCTCCATCTGCTACACAATGAACGGAGCATTGAAGTTCCAGTGGAGGAGCTTCTCTGAAACACCTGATCGCTGGGAGTATGGGGTGTCGGACCTTTGCCATTCTGATATTGTTGGGCTATCCTGAGGATAGGCCAACAGTATCATAGTCCTGGACAACCCCTTTGAAGTCTGAAATGCAGCAGAAGCATGCAGCACAGATTGGGACTTTATTTTCTCCTTCAGTCAACTCCTGCAAGATGGGTTAGAAGTTTTTTCCACCAGTAGTCAAGTCTTACAGGAGGATCAAAACCAAAACTCGGCCACAGCTGCCTGCTTTGTCAAAACAGAAGCTCCTTGTGGGGTTAAAGGTTGACAAAAGCTGTGACTAACTTGAGAGGTTTGAAGTTAGTAAATCTAATTTGTTGGAAAAGGCAATTAGTTCAGTCACTTAAGTAAAATTTATCTTATTCCCCGCTCCTTTTTCCTTCAAGAATATGGTAAAAGAATAAGTACATCTTGTAATAAAGTTTAATTGTAAAAAGATTAAAAGCAAAAACATTTTTCTGCTCTTATTCCAGACATTCACCATTTCTTCACTGCAGGACTGGGTCAGGAGATGTCAGTATTGGATATAGATGTCCAGTTATTTATGGGCAGAAAATCCATACTGCAGATATCTGAGCCTTGGGCTGCATTCACACGGCAGTAAAAAAAAAAACGTCTGATAGAAAAGGCAAAGCAGTCCGTTTTTAATGGACAGTATTGTCACTGATGCCTTTCTGAGAAAGACATTAAGAACGTTCCTCTCCTGTAGTATGAGGGCTGTAAGTAAAAATGGAACTTGTTCTATTTTTTGACATCTGATATTCAATGGCGTAAAAAAAAAACCTGCTGTGTGAATAGTTCCATAGACTAACATTGCAGTGCAGCTCTATTGTGAGATCATTGGAAATCAAGACCAGCACCCTTGGTGCCCGATGCAGGGGTCTCGGAATGCACCCTGCCATGTTTGATCCCTGAGTCTCAGTACTCTAATTTTCAGACGGACAATTACTCTTTTAATTGCCCTTTCCACCGATGCCTAATAATGCATTCACCTCATTTGCCTCCACATTCAGGGCCAGCTGGCCACCCTATCATGTTTCTGCAGATGGTTCTTCATGTTAAACATCTATGAATGCCCTTAAAACCAAATATAAAAGCAAAATGTAGAAAAGTGTATTTGTCAAGCCATTGTGTGCCCTAAGCAGTTAAGCCTAGAGAAAGGGGAGCTAACTGTAAGGGGAATATATCTTTAGAGCTCATTCGGATTTACAAAACATAGATACCGGCCTCCTGGTCCTGTCCTCTGTAGAACTGTCCTATCCTTGTGCGTTGAAGTGAATGGATCTGCATCCAATCCACAAAAAATGTGGATTGGATGTGCATTAGCCCTTTACTGTAATATTTAAAAGAAAGCCCCATTAAAATAAACGTAGGTCAAAGATAAATGCCATAAAACTCCAGTAGAGTAGGTGAGTGAGTGCACTCCGGAGCAGAGGTTTCTGTAGGAAGCACTGGGGTGTTTTTCTCCTCTATCACCCTATGTACTAGCTGGGTCAAGTAGCTCACTAAAATCTATGACGGATGTAAGCGGAGCACCTGCCCCTATATCGGGAGTCAGAACCCATCCTTACTCTGGCTGAAATACCCTATTGCTGTGTTTAAGCCCCTACATATTTTGCCGGTGATTTAACACCAGCTCTTCAGGGAGCAATCCGGCAGCATGACTGCTATCAGGAGAAAAAGCAGGACCACGTTTAGTGAGTGTGAGGTTACATAGTTCTCTACTTCATCTAGGTTTTAAACGGTTGTCTAGGGCTAGAAAAAGATGGCTGCTTTCTTCCAGAAACATCTCCACACTTCCACAGGTTGTGCGTGGTATTGCAGCTCAGTCCCATTGTCTTCACTTGAGCTGAGCTGCACGGTGGATTCACATAAAACTTCGGTTCAATACTGTAAAGCGCGAGCGCTCCGCACAGTATTAGAATGTATTGGCTCAGATGAGCCGAAGTTATTAAGCGAAGTCTCGCGATACTTCACGTAACAACTTCATAAATTAATTTGCACTGCAAAAAACCTTTTCCCGAACTCGTGTTCTGTTCCACTTGGTACTGAACCTTAGTTCGGCAAATGTTTTTTTTTTTTTTTTTTTTTTTTTTTTTTTACAGTACACAGTACAGTTGCGAGACTTCGCAACGTAATGACTTCGGCTCATCTGACCCAATACATTCTAATACTGTATGGAGGTCCTGCTCCGTACAATATTGAACCGAAGTATTATGCGAATCAACTTCGGATGTTTCATCCAAAGTTGATTCGCTCATCCCTAGTATAAACAGTCTTGTTTTTCTGATCCCGGACAACACTTTTAATTGCTGCTCTTATAAATTATCGTCACATTCACTTTTTGTGGCCATTTTTTATTTTTATTTATTTTTTTGTTTTCCTTATCCAAGGACATTAGTGGGTTGGGTTGGAATAAGAAATGTAAATGAAGGATTTATGCTTCTCCTTCTGGATCCCTTTTGCGTTGGATAAAAAAAAAAATTAGGGTCCTAATTGTAGTGCCGCAGCATTTAAAAAAAAAAAAAAAAAAAAGATTTCTTCCTACTGGGACCACCTATTGCTTTGGCTCAAAAAACTGCTTAAGGCCCATTTCCGTGACTTGATGGAACTGACATTGTTGTAAAGTATGCATTCCTGACAATTGCCGTCTCCTCCACTGATGAGCAGGTTGCATTTACATGCCGCGATCTGCATATTATGACTCATCCCCATACAGAATTATTGTTTTTGGGCAGCAGAGTGCTGTTTAGGCTACTTCCACACCTGTGGTGCGGGGCTCCGGCAGGCTGTTCCGGTGGGTGAATAGCCCGCCGGATCCGTGCTACCGGAACTGCGCTCCGCCCCCATTCACTGTAACAGGGGCGGGCCGCGGATCCAGGCGCAGCACGGCAACCCCTGCTGAGAGGCGGCTGGAACGAAAATACATGCAATCAAAACACCAATCACTTGATCCTATAGAAAATCATTATTCTGGTGCAGCAGATTGCGGTTTAACATGATTTTTGTTTCAGTACGACACGATCACCCCATAAACAAGCATTTGCTCATTCATCAGGTGATCCTCTGCCGGATCTCAAAACCAGAATGCAAAACACATATGTGAAAGTAGCCTTAGTTCGCTGCGGTTCATTTATAGCTTTGCAGGCTTTAAAGGGAGTCTTTCACCTCATTTTCACATATATAACTAACAGCACTGCCCCACAGAAGATTGCAGACACATCTCAGACATACCTGCGTGCACTGTGTGTCTGTATTACATGTTCAGGAAAAAAGCACTTTTATTCTGCAGGAAAACAGCTCCCAAGTGCCCGGCTCTGCTGCTGCAAGTGACTAAAGCAAACCAGACTGGAGGGGGGAGGGCTGCTTTAGCTGCTCATATCTTGGGATTGGTAGCAGATAGAAAAATGGTTCTGACTAGAGATGAGCGAACGTGCTCGTAACGAGCACTGTACCGCTCGGCTCCCCTGCGCTCGGGGAGCCAAGCGGTACAGTGCTCGTTACGAGCACGTTCGCTCATCTCTAGTTCTGACCTTCTTTGAAAGCTGGCATTCCCAGCTTTCAAATTATACCAAAAATTAAAGCATTAAAACAGCATTATATCCAGTATATCAGAAGATATAGCTGTTAGAAATCGAGTCAGGAGAGAAAGCTGTTTTTAGTTTCACTTTCAGCCGGGCACTTGGGAGCTGTTTTCCTGCAGAATAAAAGTGCTTTTTCTGAACATGTAATACAGACACAAAGTGCACACAGGTATGTCTGGGATGTGTCTGCAATCTTCTGTGGGGCACTGCTGTTTGTTATATTGGTGAAAAACAGGTGAAAAACTCCTTTTAAACTATTAGCAGTACTTGGGCCTTGTAATAGGAAGTTCACTTGTTGTCCAGCAAATGTAAAACAAAATTCTTCAATTTGGAGGTCTAAAAATCTGCACATCTAGACTCGAGATAAACGCTCATTAAAGCATTTGAGTCTCACAGTAGCATTACTTAAAGAAGCACTCCCACAAAACCTGTTAGAATAGTACATGATGTAAACTGTAGTGAGGGTAATCTTCTTACCAGTGACTGTATAACCTCTCTTCTGATCCTCAGTTGTCATATGACCAACACTCTGACTTTCCAGGTAAGGTCTCGTCCACATTTCCGTTTTTTTCACTGACGTGCAATGTCCACATTTGTTGACCAACAGCACACGTAACTATTTATTTTAATGAGTCTCATCACGCAACTTTTTTTTTTTTTTTGTATTGTCCGTGATGCTGACCAAACACATCCATTGAAGTTTTTGGGTCTGTGAAAATCTCAACTCAACTGATGGTGTCCGTTTTTTACTGACTACTGATGGCAAAAAATGGACACACAGACCAAACATGGATCCTTCACAGATTACATGTGAATGAGGCCTAACCGCAATCCAGTTTCTTTGTGTTCCTGTGGGAGCCTCAGTGTCAGCCTTAGGGCTCATGCACATGACAAGGATAGGATCGATCTACAGAGGGCAGGACGTTTTGCAAAATACAGAACGCTCACGGCTGGCATCCATTTTTTGCGGTGTGCATGAGCCCTAATAAGAATGCACAGAGAAGTAACTGACACAGCTGAGGATCAGCAGGGAGGGTATAACTCAAATACAATCACTGGTAAGAAGACCACCATCACTACAGTTTACATTATGTACCTTTCTAACAGGTAAGAGAATAAAAACGTGTGGGACTGCTTTAAAACTGAAACGTACTTCAATATTTTGTTGAGAGAAAATAAGTATTCACAAAAAATGCTAAAATATGCTAGTTCCTTATGATGGTATTTTTAAGCGATTATGCACTCAGAAATGTTCTACTTATATTGGTTTACCTTCGTCCTCCATCATTTATGCTATTTGAAAATCTGTTTTTGTGGCAGTAGAAAACGTACAGAGCAGTCTGTACTCCTGTAAGTGCTCATACTGTATTTGTCGCCATTCTTCAGGCATAGTTAAGATTTTCATGGATTAGCAGTGTTTTAAGTGACCCCTTTGGAGGGTCTTCTGTGCTTTGTTGTTTATCACTTGTAGTGACCTTCACAGAACATAATTGACTATTTAGAGAAAACAATTGGTTCATTAGCATCTCTTCTCTCTGAAGACAGCGCTAATCTGGAGAGAGGAATTTATCTGATCTTTAAGACAGGGCTTCCTTGATTTTCCTTATTTTTTTGTGCTTGTCTCTTTGATTCACCTCTAATATAAAGCCTCATGCACACAAGTGTATCCGGCTTAGCGGTCCACAAATTGTGGATCCACGAAATACTGATCTCTGCAGATATGGACCCATTGACTTCAGGGAGCTTGTGGTCTGCATTTTGCAGACATACCGTATTTTTCGCCCTATAAGACGCACTTTTTTTCCCCCAAAAGTAGGGGGAAAAATGCTGTGCGTCTTATAGGGCGAATACAAGTGAGCACTTCCATAAGGAAGCGCTCACTTGTACGTAGGGACCCCCATCAGACCTCAGATCAGCCCACCCAGCCACTGATAAAGACCATACTTACCTGTTCTGCGCTGCCGCTGCCGTCCGGTCCCACGCTCCGCGCTCTTCTCTCTTCCCTGCCAGCACGCACTATGACCTGACGCTGCGGCGTCAGGTCATAGTGCGTGCCGGCAGGGAAGAGAGAGGAGCGCGGAGCGTGGGACCGGACGGCAGCGGCAGCGCAGAACAGGTACGGTAAGTATGGTCTTTATCAGTGGCTGGGTGGGCTGATCTGAGGTCTGATAGGGGCACAAGACGCTGATCTGTGGCGTGAGGGGGCACAAAACGCTAATCTGAGGTCTGATGGGGGCACATTCTGCTGATCTGAGGTCTGATGGGGGCATGATATGAGGTCTGATGGGGGCACATTCTGCTGATGTGAGGTCTGATGGGGGCACATTCTGCTGATTTAAGGTATGATGGAGGGCACATTCTGCTGATTTGAGGTATGATGGGGGCACATTCTGCTGATTTGAGGTATGATGGGGGCACATTCTGCTGATCTGAGGTCTGATGGGGGCACATTCTGCTGATCTGAGGTCTGATGGGGGCACATTCTGCTGATCTGAGGTCTGATGGGGGCACATTCTGCTGATCTGAGGTCTGATGGGGGCACAGTGAGATGGTATGGGGGCACAGGGGGCTGATATGGGGGTCTGATGTGATGTCCTTAAATTTATGGGCAGTCTGATAAGAGGATCTGATGAAAAATATTTTTTTCTTATTTTCCTACACTAAAACCTAGGTGCGTCTTATGGGCCGGTGCGTCTTATAGGGCGAAAAATACGGTATTCTATCTTTTATATATACGGTGTGTGTGTGTATATATTCATTCCAATTGAATCAGGAAATTTATTCGGCGATTCATGGATCAAGCACCTGTTGTGAATTTTGCCATAAGCTCCTTGTTAGAGAACAGCAAGTTGTGCAAAAAGTGCTGAAACACTGAACAGTTGGACATGTACATTCTAAGGTTTACAGAAGATCACATTAAGTTCACCTGTATAGGTTAGAATGCATTTTAGGTTCATCCTGAAATTTCACCCACAAGACAAATATCCTTAAAGGGGTTGTCCGGGTTCAGAGAAGAACCCGGACATGCCTGCAATTTCACCCAGGCAGCCTGCCTGAAGAGGACATCGGAGCATCTCATGCTCCGATGCCCCCCCTTGCCCTGCGCTAGATCGCGCAGGGCAAGGTCTCTTTTGTATGTAAACACTCGCTGCCGGGCGGGTACTTCCGCCCGGCAGTGAGTTCGGTGACGTCACCGGCCTTAATGGGCCGGCTTTAGCGCTGCCCTAGCCGTTTTACTGGCTAGGGCAGCGCTAATGCCCGTCCATCAGCGCCGATGACGTCACCGACTCACTGCCGGGCGGAAGCCTCTGCCCGGCAGGGACCGGTACGTCACCGGAACTGGCTAAATTCCTTTGCCCTGCGCTAATTAGCGCAGGGCAAAGGAGGGCATCGGAGCATAGGATGCTCCGATGCCCTCTTCAAGCGGGCTGCCTGGGTGAAATTGCAGGTATGTCCGGGTTCTTCTCTGAACCCGGACAACCCCTTTAACTTTTTGTGAGTAGATTTTTATAAGCGCTCACTAGCACCGGAGGACCGGGAAGCGGTGAAGACTCTGTACTCACTGCTGCCCTGTCCTCGGCTGTGCAGTGCCTGCGCACAGCGGGAGGGCGCTCTGTGACCTCACGCTGTGCGCGTCAGATCATAGCACAGCCGACGGAGCAGGAGAAAGAAGAGCACTGGAGCAGAGGAGTAGCATCTGGAGCATTTTTTCCTGAATACAGCAACACCCTATATGTCATCGTAAACTGCTGTTTGGGGACACAGCAGTGTTTTGAAGGGAAGGAACCATAACTGGAATCTTTTTTTTATGCGCCTTAAATATTTTTTGTTGACTGAGCTGTATGAGGGCTCCTTTTAGCAGTACAATTCAGTTTTTGTTTTTTATAATGGGGGTTCACCATATGGTATATGTATGATATGAAACAGTCATGGTGATACCAAGTAATTTTTTTTTTTTTAAGCTTAATACAAAATTCAAAATATAAAACAAAGATAATTACACCTTTAGTTCATACATCATATCTCTAACATGATTTTATCATCTTTATCCCCAAGAAACTTGAGGAGGAAAGCTGGAAAAAAATATCCCCATTCTAACCAGAGTTTGGACTTATTTCGAGACTGAGATTAATTTTTTTCATATACCTTCACTTTATTGACCAATTTTATCCAGTTATACCAAGTTTATATAGTGTTTTTTATTTTATTTTTTAATCAAGTCAAGCTAGGGCATTGCTAAAGACCTCCCATCAGTGCCGGTGATGTCACCGTGCTCACTGCTGGGTGGAAGCCTCTGCCTGGCAGCCCTAAGGAGAGCACGGTATGTCACCGGATCTCTTAAAAATGCTGTTGCCCTGCTTGATTCAACGCAGGGCAAAGGAGAGCATCAGAGCATAAACATACCATACCCCTGCCTGGGTGAAAATATGGGTATGTTCAGGTTCAGCTCTGAACCCAGACAACCTCTTCTGTCAGCAAATTTGTAGCTATGAAACTGGCTGACTTGTTACATGTGCACTTGGCAGCTGAAGACATCTGTGTAGGTCCCATACTTATATTTTTTTTATACATGCAAATGAACCTCTAGGTGCCTGATGCACCCTGTGCATTTTGTACCTCAAGACACTTCTTGCTGCTCTTAGATTGGCCAGCACAGCTCACGCAAACAGTGCTAGCCGATCCAAGAGCTGGACAAGTAGGAAGTGTTGTGGCCTACAATATGCACAATGTACACCAGATAGTCTGAGAAGCTGTGCAGCCATCTTAGATGGCAGAAGAGGAGCCCAGGAAATGAAGGATCTGCAGCTGAAAAGATGGTCAACAGTTCAATTTGCCTCAGTTAATGTACTTTTTTTTTTTTTTTTTTTTTTTTTTAATGGCAGGGTTACTTGAATTGAGTGTTAACTGGAGAGTTTTTTTTTTTTGTGGTCTCTGTACAGAATAAATATATTTATTTTAATAGTTCAGGTATTTTCAGACACCATGATAGCAATTGTTATTTTTTTATTATTGTAAATTTGGGATAGTGAGGTTATTTAATTTTTTTTACTTGTGTTTTTTTTTTTTTTTTTTTTTTAAATATTTTCTACACTTACTTTTATTGTAGTCCCCCAAGGAGATTGGTTGATGCCACAGTAAGTAGGTTGTTTTTTTTACCAATGGTTTTTATGGCATCTCCCCATTAAGCCCTGTCACAGGCAGGGCCTAATAAGAATAAGTACTTGGCAGGCCTGGGAGCTTTCACAAGGCCCTAAGCTGCCATCAAAACCAATTGGCAGAGTTATTTCTGATCCTGGCAATTACGGTCGAGTATGAGCTATATAACAAAGCTGCCACCCACTGCATATAGAGTTGGCTCCTTTGCTGATCTTGCTTCATAAACCTCTTCCGCTGTTATAGTGTACGTGTGGATGGAATATAATATAAGATCTGCAAGTATTTATATACGTAGGCGCCTACAGACCCCTTGTGTGAAGGGTTTTGCTTAGGGAACATCTAGGATTGTAGTTGTATGTATATTTATGTTGTTGAGGTGCTATATGGACTTTGCAGTTGTTGATGGTTCACATACTATCTAATCTTGGGAAGACCACATAGAAGCTTTCTTTTTTTTTTTTTCAGATAAAAACAAGTTTGTCAAATTCTATTGTTTCAAAGGGTGCAAAAGTGTACCAGTGCCCTGCTGTTTTTAATTACAGACATCCCCTGCCCCCTCCGCACATAGACCTTTATTGCAGCTATCAGAAACTCTTGTCTGATTGATATGACGGCAGTGCTGTCACTCTTTAACACGCAGGCATGGGGGAGGAAAAAAAAAAGGATAAAATTGTCGCTTTTTTTGTTCTGCGTGTTTTAATAGAGTCCCATTAAAGCTGCATCACAGAATGAAATATCGGCATGAAGAGCCCTCACTGAGCTGAGGCCGGGAATTAAGAAGTCAGGAAATGGGCTCTGCTGCTATGCCGGAGAGCCTTGTGTGACACACAATCTCCTGATTGGGGAGATCATTACTGCTATTATGACTCGACTCGTGGAAGAATTTTAAATTCCATCTGAATGTCAGTAATAACCCTCTTAGCCAATTATCCTGAATAAAATCACGAAGGCATTTGATATAATAGGTGTTGAATTACTGAATAGATTTGCTAATTAAATACTCTTTGTTCTGCTGCAGTTGACATTACAGGGTAAGATCTTGAACAATTATTCTCAACAGCTGTACTTTGTTAAGGAGGAAAAAAATTAAGCATAAAGTTTATTTTTATTTTTTAATTTTTTATAATTTTTTATTTTTTTTTATACTTTAAGTTGGCACATTTTTAAAATACACTTGAAGTAGGAGGAGGGGGCGAAATTCCATCATCCAATTGACGGCGGAAAGATGAATATGCAGGTGTTGCTGTGAAATGAGATAACTGCAAAGTTGACTTATTAATGAAGCCAGCAAGCCGTTTATAACCCCCTCCGCAGCTAGCTGTCGCCACTTCCAAGTGATCCTCTGTCAGATTGGATGGAATTAGATGTGTGTCTGTCATTGGCAAGACCTAAGCTGTCACTGGTGCTAAATAAATTGCTGTAATAGCAACTGCTGGCCCATTTAAAGCCCTCCTATGGCCGGCCAAGTGTGTGGTACTTGTTTAAATACCTCTAATTAATGAGGAGGATTTGCTTTACAACCATTCTTGTTGATTGTTTCCTGATGCTTTCTTACCTACATGTTGAAAACCAGAAGGATAAACCTTGGCATTGTGTGAAAGAGTAGAACTACAGCTTTCTCAGTTTTTGGTCCATAGTTTTCATGGTCTTTGTCCATGCCGTCTGTTTTACCTATAAAGTGAACAATCTGCCCTACGTAGGATTTTATTGCAATGGCCAAATGTACATAACAATGAACAGGAGATGAAAAAATTCCGTTCACTCTCCGTGACACAGAGCCTCACTTTTTGGAGGGTTTTTCCAGTCCTCTGAAGGTTTGCTGTGGTTCTATGCCACCCCTGCTTCAAGGCTTAGTTAGCAGCCCCTACTGATCATAGACTGAGGAATCCTGTCTGCCAAGGGCTATTCACTTCTGCTATTTTTATGTTCAAATACATTTTATTAAGTGCAACCTGAAAGTTTTTGTATTTTGCTGTAAAAAGTCTGGGCCTATGTGAATAGGGAGTGATACCACCCACTTGTCAGTTTACTCCTACATATACAAGAAGTTGTATAACTTAAAGGGGTTTTCGAGATTTTGATACTGATGACCTATTCTCCTATTCTCCAGATCAGTATTTGATCTGTGGGGGTCTGACACCCGGGACCCCCGTCAATCAGCTGTTTGAGAAGGCACCGGAGCTCCTGTGAGCGTAGCAGCCTTCTCCGTGCTCAATCTCAGAAAACCACTGAAGGAGCCAATTCACATGGAAGCTTTTTCACGCAGACCATCGGTCCGTACTGAGAAAATAGCAGCATGTTCTATTGTTCTGTGTTTTTCTGCAAGATTCATATGTTCAAGTGAATGGGTCTGTGGGAAGAACGGTGTGGAGTCCATTTAAAAAAACAAAGTCATCCTATTTCTCATCTGCAGATCGACAATTTGGCCAATTATTGGGGTTGGGAGTTTATAGAAACACTTGTTCCTAATAATTGGCCTGTGTAACTGATACCAGTGATCACCTGGTGGTTTATAAAGGACACCAACTATGCCAGTTCTGTTTGTAAATGGTCAGTAGCAAGTCTGGTTTCTCTTGTGGTTCCAGTAGTTTTGATGTTAAGGGCTCTTTCACATGAGCGGATGCCGTGCGTGGTATTTGGTGCGTGACAGAGTGCCAAGCCCTGTTCCGGACAGCCGAGACACGCATCATTAACATTGATAATGCTCCGTGCCTCTCTGTGACCTTTTTACTACAAAATCACAGTGACAACTTTATCTCACTGTCATTTTGTAGTAAAAAGATCACAGAGAGGCACGGAGCATTATCAATGTTAATGATGCGTGTCTCTGCTGTCCGGAACAGGGCTTGGCACTCTTTCACGCAGCAGATTCCAAGCAGGGCATCCGCTCGTGTGAATGAGCCCTAAGTGCACCAAGTCCTCCATAAAATATATGTGAAAATCTGTTTATTGTTTTCAAACTAAGGTAGAATAAAGGTAAAGCCAAAAAAAGTGCAAATTGGTAATAAATATATATACATACATACACTTACATACATACGTTAGAACTCAACCCTCTGGTCCTGCGTTCGGTTGCCCGTGCCTCAGCTCTTTCCTTTGCTGCAAACCGTTTTGCATTTGCTGTAAAGAACGCCGTCTCTTTCAATTGTGCAACTGGCATCGCACAGCCAAACAATAGAGCAAATGGCACAATGTTGGCGTTTGTTAGAGCATAAATAGTTTTGAATGTGATGATTTGTTTTGCAATCAGTCCCATATGGTTCTCGTGAATAAATCAATCTGCGCAACATCCAGCAAGTAACAATACTTCAAATTAGGCACAGGAAAAAAAAAACTGCAAGCCTACCTACTAATAAGGGTGACGTATATATTTTATAGAAGGCTCTTGTGGCAAGAAGACTACAAGAGATTTGAATGAGAACAAATGGGAAGAAACTGTTTGTTTCTGGCTAAATGTTTTATGAAATTCTTATTAGACAATTATCTGCATTTCCTTTGTTGGAAGTTCTTTAGTGGCAGCTGCGCCATCATTTACAGTTGTGTTTTCCCGCTCTCTGAATAGGAGCACGTTGCGCTTTATATCAGTCGCCCACATCCCTGTGTTCTCCACCAGAATGTTCGCTTTGGCGGCCTACATGTTTCTGCGCCCCCTAAGCTGTGTTCTCATTGGCTCAGCACCTGGTGGTTTTGTTGCTGGTGCTTTGTTTTTAGGAGTTTGTTCCTTTTCTGCCGCACTTTAATGAGTCTTCTGGGGAGCATGCGTCTGAGATCAAAACCAAATTGCAATTTTGTTTCTTTGCTCTTTGTCCAGTGATTATTGTGACCTTATAACTTTGGCTTGAGGCACTTTTTTTTTTTTTTTTTTTGCTTCCAGCCTGTTCTTGGTGTAACACCTGTCTTTGCACCCCAAGTCCCAGAATCCTAATTTTTTTAATATGGTGTCTTAAAACTCACCTGAGAACCCCTTTAGAGGATAAGGGTCCATTCACACGTCCTGTTTTTCTTTCCTGATCTGATCCGCATCCGACCCGCCAATCATGCAGATAGGATGCGGATCCATTCATTTCAATGGGTCCTGAAAAAACTGCGGACAGCACTCCGTATACTGTCCGCATCCATTGTTCCATTCCGTTCCATTATGCGGATCCACAAATAAGATAGAGCTTGTCCTATTTTTGTCCGCATATGCGGTCCGTGGTCCCAGTATAGTCAATGGGTCCGCAAAAAATGCAGATGATATGCGGAATGCATCAATATGTCATCCGCATATCATCTGCAATTGTGGATCCGTTTCCAGGAAATAGAAAGAAATACCCTACCAACATATATTCCTCCTTCCTTTTTTTTTGCGCAAAAACGGAACGGATGCACAATTGGTAAAAACGAAAGGTTTTTGCGGAAACATGGATCCGCAAAAAACAGACCGAAAATCTGGAAAAGAAAAATACGGACGTGTGAATGGAGCCTAAGGACTGGTCTATGATTGCAGTAAAGCACACCAGGATGTGTCATATACAGTACCGTAGCTTGTACATTTCCAAGCTCGTGTCAGGAGGACAATCAAAACCTATAGGAACATTAGTATTTTGGATGAAGAACTTCCATTGTTTACTATTCAGTTTATCCGTTAAACTAATGCTAATGCTTTTTTTGGTAAGATTTTTTAAAATAGATATGTATATACGATGGTTGTCTGTCAACCATGGTATACAGTTTGATGGGTATGGGCATGTACTTTGTACAGTGCAGTACTATATATACGTACTGTTCTTTGCCTGCTCCTTTGGACACCAGATGAGAAGGCTTCCCTTTATTTTTCTGGTATACTGTACGTTACTGTACATGTCCCTGAAGAAACTAGATATAGAGCATCCAGCAGTTATTTCTAGTTGTAGTATCTAAAGCAAGGGGTGCACAACCTGCGGCCCGGGGGCTTCATGCGGCTCTTGATGCCATTCTGTGCGGCCCCCAACCATCTGGTGACAGACATGTATGTCTGTGTCTTGTGGCTGCTCAAATGTTTTTTTCATGTATTCTCCCATAATATGGGAGTCCTCAAACTGTAACTACTTATTAATGGTATATGCTATATGTTCAATATGTCATAAATACAGTATTTCAATTGTTAGTTCCCCTTTACACTTTATTTTCTGCCCTTGATGTTGGTTCAGTCTGAAAGTGTGGCCTCAACCAGAAAAACGTTGTGCACCCCTGATCTTAAGCCTTGCGCTACCTGTGTTAAAGGGGTTGTCCAAATTCTTAATATTGATGGCTTATCCTCAGGATAGGTCATCAATATCGGGTCAGCGGGGATATTGGGCACCCCCTCCGATCAGCTGGAGAAGGCCATGCTTGTTTACCTGCTTGCCGTCGACATCACAGAGGCGAGCAGGTGTCATTACAAGCTGTCCCATTGAGTTCAATGGGACGGTTCATTCCTATACACTTAAATTCTACAGAGCCGTCATCTTGAGGATAGGTCATCAATATAAACAATTTGGACAACCCCTTTAATTATCTGCTTATTGTTCTTCATTCTCTCCTATTTTTGGGATATCACCCTGCAAAAAGCAAACCAGATTCCTTATTGGAATTAAAGCAACAAAAAGCAACTTTGAATGATTGCTGGATCCGTACGAGAGACTTGTGGATGAATCTTTGTGGTCATTGCAGTAATATTGTCATATTTTGTGCCAACAGATTCTGCTGCATACCAAGGAGATGGTACAGAAGGTAAGTACACCGGCTTTTATGTGTCAGTTTGTTTCCTTTGCCTTTTTTTTCCCCTTTTAATCGCCTAAGAAAAACAAACATACCAAACAAAAAAGGCCGCACCTGGCGAAGTTGTTGTGCGCTACAAAACTGTAACCCAAACAAACCAGAAAGCCGTTCTCTTCGGATGCCTATTTACCAATGTAATCCTTCCTAATGGATTATAGCTTCATTCTTTCTCTAACACAGATATGATGGAGCGCTGCTTGAAGCCTGTATGCGAGTCTTTCCAGCAAATTAGCAACAGTGTTAATTAGAGTTTACTTGCAGTTCCGCTATATTGTATGAGCTGCAGTGTTGTGTTTATTATGATTGTTTTTCTGGCTCCCTTCATCTTCAGCTAAATAGTTTCAGCATCATATACTATTCTGAGCATAAAATAAGCACTTTTTCTGAGGTTTGACTCTTGTGAAGAATTTTTTTAAAATTTCGATGCTCAAATTTTTTTTTTTTTAATGGTCTCTTTTTATAGGTAAGGGTACAACAGTGAGTAATTGATAAAAAATACATTCTGTGCCACATTTATCATAAAGATACTCCACATGAAAAAGGTGGAAACTGTATGTTTGCGAATTTTTCAACAGCACTTGTGCAAAAATATTTGCGCAAGAGATGTTACTCCACGGCCTCTCCACTTTCCCTGGGATGGGTCGGGGCCAGCGTCCCCACCACATTTATTTTCTACGCCAGTTTTCTGGTACAGAAGAAGGCAAGGTCTGGCATAGATTTCAGTTCAGGTGCACGGACTGCTGGATGCTGCTCCTGAGCAGGTAAACAGCGAGGAGAAGACAGCACTCGTACGAGCTCCCTTCTCTTAAAACAGCTGATCGGCATGAGTGCCAGGAGTCGGACCTCTGCCGCTCTGATACTGATGACCTATCCTGAGGTGAGGTCATCAATATAGGAAACTGCCTGTACATGCTGTGGCTCGGCTTCTGTAACCGTATTAGGATTACCAGGCTTTATGGGTACTTGCAATGCCATTGAAGCCTAAAATTGGTGGTAATCCACACGTGGTTACTGTGGCTCGGCCACCTTTTGTGTGGTCACTATTTAATCTATCCAGTGGGAGATTTGTCAGAATGTTTTGTAACTTCAGAAACATTGGGGGAGATTTACTAATCCAAATCTGGCACAATTTTGCACAAACAATTTTGCAGGTGCTTTAGACACTTTTTCGGTGGGGGTCAGTAGTTTAGTTTTAAAGGGGTGTGGCATGCCATAAAGGGACGTGCGTTAAGGGGTTGGCCCATCTGGGACATTCTTAGGATATGCTGTCCATGTCAGATGTGGGCCCCACCTCTGGAACCTACTTTTATCTAGAGAATGGGGCTCCCAAAAGTGAAGGAGAGCACATCACACTTGCGCGGCATGCTTTCCATTTGTCGCTATGGGAGTTCTGAAAATTGCCAAGTGAGTGGTGAATGGAGTGTGTCCTGTGAAAACGCAGCCACATTCCCATTTACCTCTATGGGTAAGTGCAGAAATGTGAGCCAACATTTTTGTGCAAAATTCTGATGTATTGACCATGTGTGGACTATCTGTCTGTGGTGTTGATTGATCATGCAATACACATTGTGGTATTTGTACACTCAGCTGATTCTGTCATACACATGTAGTTTCGGCTGACCACAGCTGACATTTTCCAACCTGGCCCATCAGGTTTTTGCCAGATATCAGTCTGCCCTGTGCCATCATGAATGGTTGTTGAAATTGGATATCTCTGCCAACTTTAATATCTCGTGTATGACCAGCTGTATTTTTTTCACCTAAAGCTTTTGTTCTACCAGAGGTATGATTAGAGGCTCTCTCCCCATTGACAGCACATACATGTAAAGGTGGCCAAACACATGAGATAAAAGTTGACAGTTCTAGCCAACTGTCAATTGAAAAATTAGTGTGAACACTAATTTGCAATGGCTGACGGCAGACTCGTATGCCGAAAATGTAATCAGCCATGCTGGAAAACTTTGGCCATTGGCCAAAACTATATGTTGCGGGATCGGCCAAATTCAGCTGATAGTTTGTCATTGTGCTCAAACACCAGAGAGTTAGTTTAAAAAATTATAAAAAAACGGACTTCCTGTCGGCCGTTTAGCCGGGCAAGTTGCTGGTGGGATCGTACATGTGAACGTTTGCGGCTGATAATTGTCTCAGGTATGTGGCCAGTTGATGTGTGTGGGGCTGTTGGGAGAAATAGTTGGTCGAACGACAGCTGTGGACTGTGTAGGTCCACTTTAAGGCCCCATTCACACGACAGTGTGAATGGGGCCGTATCTATTCCGCAATATTGCGGAATAGTTGCAGCCCCATTCACCTCTATGGAGCGGGGAGCCGCCGCACGGAGCTAGCTCCGTGCCGCAGCTCCGATGAAGCATGTCCTATACTTGTCCGCACGCACGGATAAGTATAGGCTTTTTGAATGGGGCTGCCCGGCGTGTGTTTCGAGCATGCGGACCCGCAATGAATACGGTCATCAAGCATCAGACACGTTGATGAATCTCGCCAATTTTTATACTCTCTAGTCTATTATAAATGGTTTTAGTAAATGTGCCCCATTGTATTCCACTCTTGTGTGACTGAAAATTAGTGTTTTTTGCTCTTGTCTTAATATTTCATGTTTTTATTTTATGATCTAGATGAATCTGGAAGTGATATATGGTGACACAGACTCCATCATGATAAACACTAACTGTAACAACCTTGAAGAAGTCTTCAAGTTGGGCAACAAGGTTTGTATTTCATGGCCAACACACGCCCATTTTTAGCATCAATGAAAGTCTATGGGGCTATTCACATGGCCGTTCTTTTAACAGCCAGTGAATAGTGTCCATCCAAAAGTAGGACATGTCCTATTTTTGGCTATTTTCACGGCCAGACGGGCCCAATTGAAATCAATGGGACCGTTTTTAATGGCCGCTTAGATAGGCGTGTACCTGTCTAATGGCCATTAAAATCAGGTACGTTTTAACAAAAAAGAAAAAAAAACACACAAAAAACCCTCACCTCATCCACTTGCTCGTGCTCTAGCAGTCTCTTCTCTCTTCATTGAACAGGACCTGCAATATGCGTGATGACCTTACCATGTGGGGGTGCCTGGTGATGTCATCACACACATCGCAGTTCCTGTTCAATTAAGTTCAGTGTTGAGTAAAGAGACCTTTGCAGTGCGATCAAGTTAGGTTTTTTTTTTTTTTTTTTGTCAAATCAACTTAAAAAAAAAATAGCCGGGGAATCTATAGGGGCATTATTTACACCATGGAGGAAATTGTTTAAGCTGGAGGCCTACATTGGGGGCATTATTAAACCTGGGGGCAGTAAAAAATAAAAAATAGCAACACTATGAGGGACATTATTTTAGCTGGGGGGCTACCATTCTGTGGGTGTTCTTAATCGGTTGGTTTTAGAAATAACTGCCAATCAAATTCATCCATTTTAATGTCCCTTTTTAAAGGATGCAAAACGGACATTAAAAACGGACGCACGGCCAGAAAATTAATGCGCACACTGATGCAAAATGGCCATGAAAAACTGACAGTATGTCCGATGTTTTATGTGAGTTCCACTCACTCGTCTGTGCAGGCGATAAGCAGAGCTGTGCCAGCGTATGGCATGTAGGAGCGCACATAAAACAGCACTCTCCTGCTTGTGCCTGCTCTGCTAAAGCCTTAAATAGGCCATGTATGCCGGGCTTTAGCGGAGCAGGGCAGGTATACCTGATGTGCCTAATTACTGTTCTCAGGTGAATGGGGCTGAGCTGCAATACCAAGCACAGCCGCTATACAGTGTGCGTCATTGTCATTGGTGAGCATGGAGAGGGCCATGGAGCTCACAGGAGCTGGTCAGCAGGGGTGGCAGGTGTCAGACCCTCACCGATCAGATACTTCAGAGGAATTACATTAAGTATGAGATTATGTCTTGATTCCTAGTACTAATTTCTCTTTAACATACAAAATCCCTATATTCTGGATATGACCCATACATTAGAGGCGTTTGTAGGTTCCCCTGCAAATTCTTTTAGTCTTAATCATTTTAGTCTCTCAGTAAACTTGCTGTCATCATTGTCTCATCTTTACAAGGTTAAAAGTGAAATAAATAAATCCTACAAGCTGCTGGAGATTGATATTGATGGCATCTTTAAGTCACTTCTGCTGTTGAAGAAAAAGAAGTACGCTGCCCTCATCGTAGAGCCTACAGCCGATGGGAAGTATGTGACCAAGCAGGAGCTGAAAGGTCTGGATATAGTCAGAAGAGACTGGTGTGAACTTGCTAAAATGGCTGGAAAGTAAGTTTATAGTATGAGGATTTTGTTTAGAAACTGTGTTAGTTTTTTTTATGTATTCACCTTTGAAGCCATTATTAGTGCTGTATTTTGGTCCTGGCATATGAAGTGTCACTTCTGCCTTTGGAATATGTAAAGAATTAACATTTGCATTTCTTGCCAACAAGAATTTCTGCATATAAAAAGTGCGTAATTTAAACATTTTAAACCGATTTGGAGATCAAACGCTGATCTGTTGTAAATTACAATGTAAGTACCTGATGAACAAACCATGCGGCCATCACTTTTCTAGTCCTTTATAGAAGGCAAAGTATAGTTGTGCAGCAGAATGCTCAGGTGTCACACAGCACTTGGCACCATTGCCACTTACATACTGGATGTTCTTTGATTGCTTGTATTAATAGGACCACTTTCACACGTGCAGTTTGAAACCTCATGCCGATGCTGGTTTTGAGAAATGCATGTTTTTTTATTTATTTACGTGCTGGTCTTAGTGAGCTTGCTTTCACACATGCTAATTTGATGTAGTTTTGTAGATATGAAAGCACTCTGAGTGATATCATAAGGGCCGACTGCTGTATGTAGGTAAGACCCTGTCCACCTGTGGGGGCAAGTGGACGCATCGCTTTGCATCAGGTTTCCTAAGGAGGTTGACAACTTTTTATGAATATTACCTACAGATGTAGCAGAACTGAAAGGAGCTATGATAACACATGTCGCAGTCTTCTCTTCTAACGAAAGCCATTGAAAAGGTCAATTAACATTTTCTTGCCATTGTTCACTTAAGATATTAACCATTCCATTTTGCTCTGCCACATCCGTAAATCGCCATACAGTGTGTGTTGTGGCACAGTAAACTCGCATTATGCCTTTAGCTTTCCTGAGCCACTGGTGAAGGGGTTGTCCCAGCTCACTTTTTTCACAGTGAGATAAGACTAAGGCTTCATTCACACGACTGTATTTTGTTTGTGTCCGTTCCGTTTTTTTTTTGCGGACCGTATGCAGAACCATTTATTTCAATGGGTCCGCAAAAAAAACGGAAGGTACTCCGTGTGCATTCCGTTTCCGTATGTCCGTATTTCCGTTCCGCAAAAAAGATAGAACATGTCCTATTCTTGTCCGTTTTGCTGAAAAGGATAGGCATTGTTACAATGGATCCGCAAAAAAAACGGAAACACGGATGCCATACGGAACATCATCCGTTTTTTTTGCGGATCCGCAATTTGCAGACCGCAAAACACATACGGTCGTGTGAATGAAGCCTAAGTGCTCGCCCAAGGTGGCTGGACTTGCAGAAAAAGCTGACTGGGGAAGTACCCCGCCATTTCTGTAACTCCCATTGAATGGAAGCTAAGCAAGCAGCATGGCAGGACAAGTGACATTGCTCCTATATCTCTGCGGGTTACAGAGGCAGTGTAGCTAGTTCTCCTGTGCTGTTTGTGTAGCTCCTATTCACTACAATGTGAGTTACAGAGCGTCAGCCATCTGGGACCGGTGATTAGTCCGATTCCCCCTGTGGAAAGGGTGAGATGGGACTTCTTTCTTCATCCAGGGCTGTATACGCTTCTACGCAGGAACTGGACAGCAGATGAACTGGTCCAGCACGTGTACAGAGGAGCATCATGTGACTGCCATCATTTTGCTTCCCATGGCTGCACTTCTGTACTGTTTACATAGACCAGGAATCGGCAATATTCAGCACTCCTGCTGCCGTGAAACTACAACTCCCAGCATGCACTCACTTGGCTATTCTTGTCACTCTAATAGAAGTGAAAAGAGGATTCTGGGAGTTGTAGTTTGAGAACAGCTGTAGTGCCGGAGGTCACTGATTGCTGACATAGACGGGCAGCCTGGGGCCTTCTCAACAGGTGAGCTAAAACACGCTTGTGCCACAGCATGCACTGCATAGCAGTTTAGGTAATGTTCATCTAACGTGGCCAACCCTTTTAAGAAACATTACATCATCATATTAAAAAAAAAGTCTGCATTTTTCGAAAACCGCATCCAATTTTTAAAAAACACTGAACCTGCATGTGTGAAAGAATGCTCCATCTTTCAGGCCGGGGACAAACATATTTTTTAACCTGTTTCATTTGTGTTGCCAAGAAAACCTGGACAGTTCATCGTGCAGCGCTGCGGTTTTGCTGTCTGGTAATTGGCTGCATGGAAAACTGCTGCCCTGTGTGAACGCAGTCTTAGTGCTGAACTCCGGTTATCTTCATCATGGTCATTAGTAAATAACAGATGTAATGTATCTTAAAGGGGTTATCCCATCTTGTACCACCGCCAGGCGCAGCCCCCCCGCTGCGCTCATAGAAACGAATGGGAGCGCACCGCTCGTTTCTATGAGCGCGGGGGGCTGCGCCTGGCAGTGGTTGGACCCCGGGAAACATGGGGTCCTCCAGGCTCAGAGCTCCCCCGCTTCGTTTTCAATATAGGTGCGGGTCCCAGCGATGGGAATATCCCTTTAATTAACAGGACTCCGGAAACCTAATATAAGGTTGTGTTCGACATTGAAGTTTTTTGTTGCAGTTTCTGAAGCTAAAACTGGGAATGGATCGTAGATTTATTTTTTTCCAATCTTGGCTATAAATTTAAAAATGCCATCTAAATACCTGATCATGTAAACCGCGTCTTAGAATCTCGTAAGAAAAGGATGACATCGTAGCGTAGTCGTATGGTACCGGGAGAATTATTTGTTCACGTCATTGTAGAGACGGGGACACTGAATATGTATGTTTAGCACTTGATGCTTTACCGTGGTCTTCAGCGTGAAGACTGTATATGCATGTCGTTTATTTCAGCATTGCCATCTTTGATGCTTATTTATGGGTCAGCATACTTATTTAGCAGCGTTAGTTTTGTCGCCAGCCTTTTATCCGCACACAATAGTGAAATGTTAAAATGGCCGTTTAGAATAGAAACAGATAATGCTCGGAAAATAGCATTCCAGATATGCAGCGTCTCTCTACGGAGACCGGACTCGCAATAAACTCAAATTGCCTTGCGGCGTAGTGCTACCCCTCGATTTTATCTTGTAAAAAGCACAATAACAAATATGAAAATATTGAATGCGGCGTGCCTTTGTTACAGCTCAGTAAGGGACTCCTGCTTGACAAAGAAAACGCAGGCAGTAGGGACTCCAGATTTACAGGAATGAATCACATGTTCCGCAAGTGTTGACAATGGCACATCTGAGGTATTTTTCAGTACTCGAGAGGGACAAAATACATCAATTGTGTAATAAAGGGACAACAAGCCTGCTTAAGAAACTTGGAATAATCTGCGTTTCCGCCATCAAATAATGCAGACCTTAACTAAATAGGTGTGACGTGCTTTTTTTAATCATTTTTATGTTTTACAATCGAATAGAAAGGTATCAGTTGCAGAAAAGTGATAAACTTGACAGGTGATGCACAGTAGTCTTGTAGGGCAGCGTTCTCAACTCCAGTCCTCAGGGCCCACCTCTCGGTCATGATTTGAGAATATCCCACAGAATGAATACCTGAGGTCAGTCCTGATGCACTGACACTAATTATATCACCTGCTGAATACTAAGGAAATCCTGAAAACCCGACCAGTAGGTGGGCCCTGAGGACTGGAGTAGGGGAACAATGTTGTAGAGGAAGCAGCGCCTGGACCCCACGGTCAGACCCTCACAGATCTGATATTGAGGAGCCACCCTGATTATAGGCCATCACTATAAACCCCCTCAATGGCTGTGCACACATGGCATGTGGGTTTTTAGGTAGAGTTTTGACTGCACCTTATCTGCGATGTGAGTATTTCATAATCTGCTTTTAGACGGAATGACCTTTGATACCATTTGTAAAGTTGTTATTTTTCTCTGTCCTGAAACAAAAAGAAGAAAAAAATGTAAAGAATTTGCCATTGTCTGATGGAAAGTCTTATTCATTCTTTTCCTAATTTTCCGCTGTGAATTCTGTGCTCTGTGCCTCTTCAGATGCTATTTTATTTTCTTGGAGAATTATCAGTTAACTTGCACTGATTATCACTGATTTCATTTGTTCAAAGCAAGGTTGTAAATTGTCTCTTTTCTTCCTGATGTCCCAATTATGTTCCACCTGCTTCCACTGACCGCCTTGGCTTCTGATTCAGTCAAATTAGCTCACCCTTGTGAATGGATAATGTCTTCAGCAGATCCCATCTTCATCTGTGCTTCTGTTGTTTTCTGGAAAACCTTTCAAATTTTCCTTTTCTATTTTTCCTTTTAGTTACGTAATCAGTCAGATCTTGTCAGACCAGCCCCGAGACACCATAGTGGAAAACATTCAGAAAAAGCTGATGGAGATTGGAGAAAATGTGCTCAATGGCAGCATCCCCATTGGCCAGTATGAGATTAATAAGGTAAACTTTTAGAGGGACTGAGGTTTCCAGATTTTTCCTTTGTGCTTATGTTATTACTGAGACACGTTTTTCTGTCCACTCCTTTATATTGTGTTGGAGAACGTTATCTGGCTAGCTAGGACCGTCGGAGGACGCATTTAAACTATGATGAGGCAGGAATCTCGGCATAACTTCAGCACATCCTCTGGCAGTACGGGGGATGTCAAGACCAGGGGAGAAAACGTCAGTCTTGATAAATGATCCCCATTAAATTTGGAGGAAAATGTCGCTTGAATGCCCATCAAAGAATATGGTCTTTGCCATCTTTCCTCTCTGTCCATACCATGTTTGGTATGTGCACTTTACAAGTGCAACTGTTTGCCATCCATTTATATGGGTTTTGTAGATTTCCATTGAAAAAAATAAAATTGCAGTCAATTGACTACAATTTCCAATACGGTTAGAAAGAAAGGTATGCAGGCAGGGGCGTAGCTAAAGTCTCATGGGCCCTGGTGCAAGAGTTCATCTTGGCCCCCCTTCCCTCAGTGCTCTGTGTGTCTTCTTATGTGGCACAAGGGTCTTTGGGCTCCCTCAGGCTCCTGGGCCCGGTAGCGACTGCTACCTCTGCACCCCCTATAGCTACGCCCCTGTCCATAGGAGGCTATAAATATGTATTGGCGTGCACAATAAAAATGGTGGAAGTACAGCCCCCAAGTCCTATCTCTGTATTTTACATTATAAAGGGGGTTTCCACCTCATCCTATGAATAGGACATTAATGTTGGGCTCTTGTAAAGCCCCTTATTGTGGCTTTCCCACTGTGTCGCTCCATTATAAATGTGTTTTTTTTTTTTTTTTTTTCTTTTAGGCCCTAACAAAGGATCCACAGGACTACCCAGACAAAAAAAGTTTGCCCCATGTACACGTTGCCTTATGGATAAATTCCCAGGGAGGAAGAAAGATGAAGGCTGGGGATACCATCTCCTATGTCATATGCCGGGTACTCACCTATACCCCAATTGTTCCACTTTGTGCTATCTTATTGGAAAACATGAGATGACCTTGTTGCTGCAATTTAGGACAAACTAGGGGACCTCACCTGGTTGTCTGTGGGATTCAAATTGGTTAATAAGTTCCCCTCGTGCCAAGGGCTGCGGTCGACCTGAGAATTAGGCTTCATTCACACGACCGTATGTGTTTTGCAGTCCGCAAATTGCATCCGTTTTTTATTTGTGGATCCATTGTAACAATGCCTATCCTTGTCAGCAAAACGGACAAGAATAGGACATGTTCTATCTTTTTTGCGGAACGGAAATACGGACATACGGAAACGGAATGCACACGGAATACCTTCCTTTTTTTTTTTTGCGGACCCAATGAAATGAATGGTTCCGCATACGGTCCTCAAAAAAAACGGAACGGACACGAAAACAAAATAAGTTTGAATGAAGCCTTAAACAACCAGACACCTTGCTGGTTAGAGGATTCTCTGCCGGGCAACGCCCATAGGGACAATTTTATCAGTTGTACATTGTTGGTGTAGCCACCACACCTTAAGCCATCATTCTTAATTTTTTTATATGACCAATCAGAATTATTTAATAAGGTAACCAATCAGAAATGAAAAGGTAGAATGCCAAAGTAAATTCAGACAGATATGTGCTAAAATATAAAATCATATACTTCAAAAGTACTGATAAAAAATGGGACACAGGCAAAATGGAAGTCTGTTGAAGTATAAAGCCTCATTCACACGTCAGTGTTTCATGGCTGTGTCCTGTACGTGTTCTCCACGGACAGCACACGTCCACATTCATTTTTATGTGTGTGTTCAGACATCAGTGTTTCATCACGGTCCGTGGGTCAGTGTTTTTAGCACGGATGCATGTCCTATCTTGATCCGTGTTCCTGGATACCTCACGCCCATTACAGTCTATGGGTCCGTGAAAAACACGGATGCCATCCGTGTTGCATCCGTGCTTCACGGATCATTAAGAAGAGATGCTTTGAAAATTATTTTTCAGCTGTTCAGTGTCAGTGAAACACGGACAGCTTCACGGACAGCTTCACGGATGCCTCACTGACCACCTCACGGATTTGAGCACGCACACGGACGTATGAATGAGGCTTAACTGTGTTGAACTCAGACCAGTGTCTCTCCCATCCTGTACCTGAATAACCATATTGATTTATTTTGTGTCCTTTCCCATCCATGTGTAGTCAGAAATTTCAGTTGGACTATTCCTTAGTATGAGCTGGAGCGGTTCAGCTAATAGGTAAAAGAGGAAAGGAGGAAACTAAATTCACTGTGAGTTATTCCACTATTAATGTATTTCCATTACCATTTATGATGCCTCTTTTCTATTCATGGAGAATAGAGATAGGAGCGGCCGTGATGGACATCTTGAACGTCCTCTCCATTCCAGTAATACAGAGAACAGCTGCCACTGCCTGTATTCTGCTGATGGTTTCTGGAAGACACCCACAGAGAATTTAATTTCTTACCCTTATCATCCCACTTGTAAAGCGATCAACTAGGGTTTGTATGTTTAAGAATACAAGTTAAAGTTAATATTCAAAACTATGCCCATTCATTTCCACTATTTCCCATGGGTCGACCTCTACACCTCTCAAAAAATGCAAAGGGGTCATGATACTTGTGGGTTCTTCTATAGAAAATGTGCCATGAAGACATGAAAGATGTCCTCCATAGAGGCTCAGCTACTGATTGCTAGTTTGATGTCCAGGGTAGGCTCAGGTCATTAACTGCAGCGTTTTTTTTTGTTTTTTTTTTAAATACCCTATTTTTTTCCTTGTTTTCATTTTGGGGAACATACAGCTTAATGATTATGGCAACCCGCTGATAGGGTCTATACTGCATTGCAGTATATTATTCCTGTTAATGTTAAACTGATATAGGGGTACTAATAGGGTTACCAGGATGGCCAAACTAGATTAAATAACAAAAATACAAATAAAACTACAAATAGCAATGGTGCAAATGCCCAAAGCAAACAGCTGCAGAGTATAAAAATGAGATTTCTTTAATTAAATACAATTAAAAATACATATATAAAAGTTACAAAATGGAGGAATCCACTGAACAGTAGGGAAAGACATTCATGTGAGGGACAAAGTCAGTGCAGATAGGCACATAATATAAGGTGCAGATGCTGGATATATATATATATATATATATATATATATATATATATATATATATATAGAGGCTAAAGTGAGGGAATCAAATGTAGCGGCATCCAAACACAAACTGCAATATAATGGAATGCATAAAGTGCAAATCCAGTACGCCAAAGGTAAAATTTACAGAAGTTCGGGTCTTTGGCGACACATTCTTGTTTAGTATTCTGAAAAATCTGATCCTTGTTTGTAAGGGTAGTATTTCCATGTTTCCTCCATGCAGTTCAGGTCAAGGGCCTAGTTTATAATATGTTCATGTTTCCATTGAAGACGCAGTAGGGAACTCCTTTTGCGTAGGAATTCTATGTGGACATGAATGCTACATATTCACTTTGTCAGCTAGGCTGCTTTCACACAGTTTTTTTTATGCCGGGAAGATCTCAGTGAATACCTCAAACATATCTGTGGGCTCCCTTTCACCCAAGCCAAAAGCCTATCCTATTATATATATAAAAGAAAGTATGTCTACAGTCCTCAACATTGAAATTGCAACAATAAGAAGGACAAGCTGTAAGGTTATGGAATTGAAGCAAGTAGCAGGCGTCACCAAGATCTTCAGGTGATCAAATTTGAAAGCACTTAGCTCCAATCTGTGGCATAAAAGCCAAATAGAAGGCAGTTTATTTTAGTCACTTGAAACCTCAAAAATCAGATTGAGTCATGTTGGGTGATTGTGTGGTTCCTCCTGCTTGTCACCTTGTCAGGGAGAGGGACAGAATCCTTAAACTGAGAGACCATGGTTGATCACCGCAGGAGATTGCTACTTGCTTAGGCCGAGATGTCAGCAGTCTTTAACTTTGCGCTGTCCCAGTGGCTGAGAGAACAATGAACTGAAATGGTAGGAAGAGGTGTGTAGAGGTGAACATCTACACAGACGGATATCTGATTAGAAGAATGGTGCATAGTCATCCATTCTGTACTGTAAGTGAAATCAGAAATCACATCCCAAGCCTAGGGCGGCAAACAGCGTCTACACAAACAATCATAAGGCGGTTTCACAACATTGAGCTACGAGCCAGATGTCAAATAACAGTGTTCCATTGACCTCAAGCACCCAAAGACTGTCATGGTGCACAGCAAGATTGGAATGGAGTTCTATCGTCTTTAGCGATGAGCCAAGTTTTTGTGTCGGACACAATGATAGCTGGAGGTTGATCTGGGGACCACTGCTGGTGACGCCATGAAGAGGCCTTCACAAGGAAACGTCACACCAGTCCTACTCCCGGGATTATGGGATGGCATAGTGTATGGTAGTTGAGTCCCTCTAGTCTTCATTTCAGGTAACAGCTTGACGTTATAGTGATTTTGATGTGAAACCAGTGGTACGGCCATTTCTCCAGAACCTCTCAGGAGCTGTTTTTCAACTGGTAAAAGCCAGACTGCACGTTGCTTGTGCGTCTGTGAGCAGCCTAAACATGTTACTACGGTCTTCAGCGTCTCTGGACTTGTCTCCTATCCAGCACATCTGACAATTACAAATGGAGCTGCGTGCAATGGATTTGCGTTCCATCTGCATTCAGCGCAGCAGAACATTCCTCAGACAAATAAACTCACTGATAACATGTCGAGGCTTCTAGGTGCTTGTATTTCTGCGCATAGCTCTCATACTCTATACGGAATGTTTTCAAAAATGATTTTTGTTTACGTATGATCGTATGATTTCGTGATTTCCATAATTCTGTGACTTTTCCTTTTTTGATTTTGTGGTTTGTGTACAGTCTGTGTGTGTATAAACATATATACACTCACCGGCCACTTTATTAGGTACACCATGCTAGTAACGGGTTGGACCCCCTTTTGCCTTCAGAACTGCCTCAATTCTTCGTGGCATAGATTCAACAAGGTGCTGGAAGCATTCCTCAGAGATTTTGGTCCATATTGACATGATGGCATCACACAGTTGCTGCAGATTTGTCGGCTGCACATCCATGATGCGAATCTCCCGTTCCACCACATCCCAAAGATGCTCTATTGGATTGAGATCTGGTGACTGTGGAGGCCATTTGAGTACAGTGAACTCATTGTCATGTTCAAGAAACCAGTCTGAGATGATTCCAGCTTTATGACATGGCGCATTATCCTGCTGAAAGTAGCCATCAGATGTTGGGTACATTGTGGTCATAAAGGGATGGACATGGTCAGCAACAATACTCAGGTAGGCTGTGGCGTTGCAACGATGCTCAATTGGTACCAAGGGGCCCAAAGAGTGCCAAGAAAATATTCCCCACACCATGACACCACCACCACCAGCTTGAACCGTTGATACAAGGCAGGATGGATCCATGCTTTCATGTTGTTGACGCCAAATTCTGACCCTACCATCCGAATGTCGCAGCAGAAATCGAGACTCATCAGACCAGGCAACGTTTTTCCAATCTTCTACTGTCCAATTTCGATGAGCTTGTGCAAATTGTAACCTCAGTTTCCTGTTCTTAGCTGAAAGAAGTGGCACCCGGTGTGGTCTTCTGCTGCTGTAGCCCATCTGCCTCAAAGTTCGACGTACTGTGCGTTCAGAGATGCTCTTCTGCCTACCTTGGTTGTAACGGGTGGCAATTTGAGTCACTGTTGCCTTTCTATCAGCTCGAACCAGTCTGCCCATTCTCCTCTGACCTCTGGCATCAACAAGGCATTTCCGCCCACAGAACTGCCGCTCACTGGATGTTTTTTCTTTTTCGGACCGTTCTCTGTAAACCCTAGAGATGGTTGTGCGTGAAAATCCCAGTAGATCAGCAGTTTCTGAAATACTCAGACCAGCCCTTCTGGCACCAACAACCATGCCACGTTCAAAGGCACTCAAATCACCTTTCTTCCCCATACTGATGCTCGGTTTGAACTGCAGGAGATTGTCTTGACCATGTCTACATGCCTAAATGCACGTCTACATGCCTAAATGCACTGAGTTGCCGCCATGTGATTGGCTGATTAGAAATTAAGTGTTAACGAGCAGTTGGACAGGTGTACCTAATAAAGTGGCCGGTGAGTGTATATCTATACGCACACTGTATGTAGCTGCCTGTTGGTGATGGATGCCTCTGTGCGATTATGTAGTGGCATACCTTGGTAAATCCTCAGATTGTTACTGTAAAAGTCAATGTACAATCACCCTTAGTGAGCCTTGGTTTGCCAGATTGTGAAAAATGTGTAAAAAAAAAAAAAAAGATTGTGTAAAAATCTGAATTTCTGAGGCTGTCCAGTAATGTGATTATTGAATGCCACCGTTAGCACCTGTTTTTGACCTCTCTGGTGATAGGAAGCATAAATCTGCCATTCTAGTTTCTCTAAAAAAGACCTTATGTGCTTGTCTCTCTTTCATTTAGGATGGGTCTAATCTGAGTGCCAGCCAGAGAGCATATGCTCCCGAACAGCTGCAAAAACAAGACAACCTTTCCATTGACACACAATACTACCTGTCACAACAAGTTCACCCAGTGGTGTCTCGAATTTGTGAGCCTATAGATGGGATTGACTCCGCACTTATTGCAGCGTGGTTAGGTATGTATCACAAGGAACACAAGTCGTATATCTTCATGAGGAATATTTTAGTATGTGAACATGGTACTTTTTACTATTTTTCTTCAGAAGGTTATTCCAGCGTCTAACCAGCCCGCACATCTTGTTGTAATAGGTCCTCTGACCTCTTGCAGGTGGTCACAGAATCAGATCTGCTCTTGCTGAGAGCAACATGAAACGAAAGGCGATTACATGGTCACTTTTGTTGACAGACAAGTTTTAGTAATCTGGGAGGTCCCCTGACATTTTACAGCAAACCTGCTTGTATCATATAGCTCACTGGTTAACCCATGGCATGGAAAAGAGATTTTCTTCTTTGGTCTTTTTCAACAGACCTAAATGTGACCATAATATACTTAAATGATTTCCTTTTAGAAACTATTCTTCTAGACTACCTGTAATACTTTTTTGGTTGCATATACAGTTCATAAATCGGAAGTGTTCCCGCACACATGATTATTGCTTTCAGTAGGCAGTAGTATCTGTATACTAGGGTATACAGATCAGGTCTCCTACTAGAGATGGCAGTGAGTCACAAAGATTGAACACATCTTACAAAAGTCTTCTCTCCCAGGAACCCCATCTGTCAGGAGAAAATTCTGCAAGCCATGATGGCCACCAACATCATGGCTTTCTCCATGGAAGACTATGGGTTACAAAAATGTGGTTTAAGCAATGTGCATGGGAGTATTAGGCTGGGGTCACATGTGACAGAAAATCCAGCGGGAAAAAAAAAACCATTGCAAACTTTTTTGCATTTCCACACAAAACTGCACAACTGCACATATTGCATGCATTTTTTGCTGCGGAAAAGCAAGCAGATCCATTGAGAAGGGTGAAATCGGCAACAGAAATCCTCTGTATATATTGATATTCTGAGTATTTCAATTCTGCATTACCACCGGTTTTCTGCAGAAATTTCCGCAAGTGGAAATCTGTTCCATTCACTTGAATGGGGCTTACAGAAATCCACCTGCTTGCCTCCTTATTCAAATCAATAGAACTGATTTTTAGTTGCAGAAATTTCAGACAAATCTGCAGCATGAAGCCATCCATATAGCTTCATGCCGTCTCTTAGGGTACTTGATAGGGTGCCTATAGATTTCAGTGGACCTCGCTCTACCTTCTATAAATCCGGCAGACTTCGTCGGGTGCCTTGTTTTGTGCGTAGACTTCTGCAGCAGCACATGAAATATGGCCTTCTCCACGCAGCATAGCTACCTGTGCGTAAAAACAGTTGTCTAATTTCTTACTGCCTAGCCGATCTGATGTTGCTGACCCAACCATATACAAGTCTCTCACACAGGCCCTAGTCAATGTCAATTGCATTTTAAATAAGAAGACCCATGCACAAGTCCGGTTAGTACTAGGGGCCTCTTCAACTGTACCACCAAGTGCAATACTTCCTCCAATGTCAGATCAGGTGGGATAACAAAATTATAGTGACACATATAGTAGGATAACAAAATTATAGTGACACGTTAGAAGGAGTCTTTCACCCCCAAAATCGATTTTCAAAGTAAACATGTCACCATGTAGGGTAGATGCCCCAAACCTTTCTTGTGACAGTCCAGTGCTCCAGTCCTGAGAAATGCTTCTCTTTATATTTATGCAAATAAGGATTTCAGTGCACAACGAGTGATGCACCATTGCCCAGTACCTTCCCCTCCTGTTTGACAATTTCTGAGATTTCAGAACCGGTAGTGATGATGCAGGGGAAGTCAGGTGCACCGAACAGAGCGGCCTTGCACATTGTGCACCGAAAACCTTATTTGCATAAAAGTAAACATGTCTGGATTAGGGCTCATGCACACAGCCGTAATTGTTTCGTGGTCTGCAAATTGCGGATACCGGCCGAGTGCGTGCCACCATTTTTATTTATTTATTTTACTCCTGCAGGAATGGCCTATCCAGACAGAAATAGGACATGTTCTATTTTTTTGTGGCCACTGAATGGACTTACAGATACGGACAGCATCTTTTGCAGCCCCATTTTGATGAATGGGCCCACATCCGATCTGCAAAGGAATATGGATCAGATGTGGACCTAAACTACGGCTCTGTGACTGTCTGAGTCCTTAGAGGAACACATTTTTTTGAAAAAAAAAATTATATATATATTTTCGTGGTGTCAGATTTTTTTTTTTTTTCCTTTAAATATTGTTAGTGATCCTGCAAATTGAAAACCCAGGTTTGTACTGTGGAATCAGGCTGATGTCCTGGTGCAAGGATCAGCAACCTTTGGCACTTCAGCAGCTGTGAAACTACAACTCCCAGCATGCATACTTGCTTGGCTGTTCTTGTAGCTCCCATAGAAGTGAAAGAAGGATTCTGGGAGTTGTAGTTTCAGAACAGCTTGAGTGACGGAGGTTGCTGATCCCTGTCCTGGTGAAAATGCTGCTGTAACGTTTCGGCTAGAAAAGTGCCGTATTTTTTTAAAGCTTCTTTTTTTTTTTTATACACAAGGAACACAAGTCGTATATCTTCATGAGGAATGTTTTAATTAGTAGTGTAGAAATGACAGTCTGGCCTCTGGGTGGCAGCACTGGCTACAACTTAAACATAAAAATGTCTTTGTCCATTTTTATATCTGTTAAAGTTTTGACCAGTTTATAGCCTTCATTATTTTACGTTTGAAGTTCTTTTGATTTATTGGTCTTATTGTGTGACATCAATGTGCAGATGCAGCAGTAAATTCTTATAGTGCTTAGTAGGTTAATGAAATTGTGAGGGGAAAAAACAGTTAAAGAAAATGTCTTCTTGTAAACTTGTATTCTGGATAATGGTGTCATACAAGGCAAAAAATGTACATCTGCTTTTCACAGCGCCTTCAGCCATGTTTGATTTTGAGGCCATTACAAATAAATAATCCACTTTCCTGAAAAAAAGTGTAAATTCCATTTTCCCTCTCCAAGGGAGGGTGCAAGATAAAAGGTTATGCTGCTGTCTACAGTGCTAAATGATACAAGCTGCCATGATCTGTAGAGTAAATCTGAAATAATTAACAGGGCCAATTGGCTTTGTCAGTGTCATGAAGTGATAATGGAGCTGGGTGCAGAAATGAGGCTTCATCTCGGCCAGTTCTCAGGGTCTTCTATTTCCATTGTCTCTTTTGAAACGATAGTTGCAGCTTTTCCCCCCGGGAGCTCGGTGTTAAGGTTTTGTTTAGCAAACAGGGGGCCAAAGTGCCCTCCGGCAGGTGGATGCAGCCGGCCTGCCCTTAAGTTGAGACAGTGAACCGTGCAGCGTTTTGGGAGGCTGGTGTATCATGGTCCCACTCTTCCCTGCTGTGCTTTTAGGGTGGGAAAAAAAATGACAATCAGTGCTCAGGCTGAATGGTTGAGATGAAATGACCTTTCCGTTTCTTTATAAACTGTATTTCTGATGCACAAAAATAGGTGTTTGACAATTACCACCTCTGTGGACTTCTTAGGCTGCATAGGAACATGACATTTGTTCTAGTATTTACTGGTTGTGTTAGGCAAATTTGTTTTCTCGGCCAAACTATATTTTTCTTCAAAGTAGTAGTAGTAAAAGCAATCTGGCCAGAGTGGTTCCAGGGTGGATCTATGTACATACACTACGTATAATGACTGACCTGGGTTCGGTATGTGTTTATTGTGGGTAAGGCTGAGCTCAGTTAATTCTCTGTTATTTCCATCAGGCCGTTTTTCCGCCGTTCCGTGGATTGGGGACCGCAATGTTCACCATTACACCTGATCTCTGTGGGTTTGTGCTCACAATAACTGATGCAAATAACTGAAGTGTGAACTCGGCCTAAATGGTTTCGTTACTTCCTGCATGCAGAGCATTTATAGATAATCGTGGGAAAAAAATTCTGAAGCCTATGACATTTACTGTTGCAGCCCTTTGTATAGAAAAAAATCTGTTGCATATAAGCTGTAAAATCTGCAGAAAGAATTGACATGCCACAGATTTAACGACGTGCCACAGATGTAATACAACATGAGGATGGGATTTCTTAAAAACCTTTTTCTCTTTTCTGCGCCTCTAAGGCTATTTTCACAATCAAACAGAGCATCTCAAAACCAAAGGAAAATGCTTTTGTTTTTTAATTTAATACACTATTCCTGTATGAAAAAAAAACGATCTGGCACCATTTACTCGCATTGTTTTTAGTGCCTGATCCAGCTCGTTCAGTTTCGCAAACCGGATATAAAACCGCACTTTGCAGCAGTTTTGTGTCCGTTCACAGAACGCGACAATGAATGGGGACAAAACCGAAGCCTTTTCCTCCAGATTTGAAATCCAGGAAAGGAAAATGCAGATGTGAAAGTATGTAGCTTAATATGTGTTTTTTCTGCCCACAAATCCGGTCAGTAACTTTGCGGCACTTCTGCTGCAGGAGAATTTGTACGCTGTGCAGGATACAGGGTTTTCTACACTGCGCCAGAGTAGGAAGAGTTAAAGTCGATTCCCAGTTCTGAAGACTGTTTTATATGAAGCATCCCCCACCTCACCGCTAACTACTTTACTTTACCTTGACACATGAAATGAAGGAAAATACTTTTAAAATCTAGATGTGTAGGTAGCGTCAGGAAAAGAGTCAGTCTCTGATTATTCATTTGTTACCTATTTATGTTCGCCTTCACACACTTAGCATCCAAGCAAGAGTTTTTCTGCCAATTAACACCTTTTCTGCACCAGGCTGCTCAGATTGGTGGAAAATGCTAATTTTTTCACTTTTCTGTAGAGTTAAAGCTGCACATTTAGCATTTAATTGCCGAACGTCACAATCCTAAACTGAAAAAAAGCGAGAGGTCCATGAACGAATGCGCCCCCCTTATGAATTATAACCCCTAGATTAAGCTTCAAGTTCATGCTACAGATATTTTCTTTTGAACGCTGTAGACTTCCCCGTGGTCTCTCTTCAGCGTTCAACACAGTCATAGAAACCTGCTAAGGCTACAGTCACACCAGCGTTTTGATCCGTCTTTAATCCGTTATTGATAATACAGCCATCTGCATCCGTTATGAACGGATCTCTAAATCCCTTGCAAATCAATGAGGGACGTATCCGTTTTATATTGTATCCGAGAAAACGGATCCATCCCCTTTGACTTACATTGTGAGTCACGACGGATCCGTCTTGCTCCACACCACAGCGCAGGCAGAAAAATGCAGCTTGCAGCGTCATTCTGTCCGAGATGGGGGCGCAACCAAACAGAATGGAAGGCATTCTGGTGCACTCCGTTTCGTTCTGTTCAGTTATGTCCCCAATCAATGGGGACAAAATGGAAGCGTCCCCCCCCCCCCCCCTTCCCTATTGAGATCCTATGTCGGATCTCAATAGCGGAAAGGGAAAGCGCAGATGTGAACGTAGCCTAAGGGAGAGTTTGCATATACAAGAATCTTTACGTCCTAAAGGACAAGTTTTCTTGCCTTTGAGATTCCGTCAGCTGCTTCTTGGCAACAGACAGCACGTGCTGTCAGAGTGGTAGTTTGTAGTCTGTTACTAAGAAGCAAGATACAGCATATAAAATACATAACATGTATCCAAATGGAAAGTTTTAAATGGACTTGTAAAGAGTGCACACACTGGGAATGATGCCGAATTCTGTGCAGATGAGCACATGGAAAGTCTGCAGCCGATTACAATACCACCACGTGTTCACATACAGTCATGTACAGATATTTGACCTGAAAGCTATCCAGTCATACTAATGCCTATTGGTGTGTAAATGACCGATATGATTGAAATCTCACTTTTCTGCCAGGAAACTAAAGGCGCATTTACACTGTAAATGGAAGCGTTCTTTCTGGACAATTGCCTGCCTGTTATGGAGGTGAAGTGCGGCATTTACATGCAGTGATCGCCTCCACAGTATGAGAATGAGTGATTGCCGGCAGCAGATCGTCCTCTCTAAACAGCGATCTGCTGCCCAGAAACAATGCAGCTGGATGAGGAGCAAACTATGATTTAGGTATCTGCTTCACCCGATGAAGGAGCATTTCACTTTTTACATTTAGAATGGCAGATTTTCGGGAACAAGCGTTCATACAAACATTCTTTCCTAATAATCTTCTCGAATGTCACGTCAGGCTGCGTAAATCCGCCATTAGTCTCTGTTCTGTCTAGAATAGTGTAATTACAAAGGAACCCAGTAAAATAAATATATATATATACATACACACACGGTATAGTGTATGGCTTTCTTACAGTACTAGCCTTATCAACCTGTGCCCCATACAGAAAACTCAACAGTGTGAACAGAGCTTAGAGGACCTGTCACCACGCCTGACGTCTGTTTTAGTAACTACTTGCGCTCCTCATGTAATAAAAATTCTGGAGCCTCTATTCTTATGACTGTATTTTGTGCCGTTCCTTTATTAGTCCTTCTAGAAGTTATGAATTTATTACTAGCAGTGTGCAGTGAGGGTCCAGATGGGTGTCACCAGTGGGGATGTGTCCCTGCACATTCTGACAGCCCCAACTGGTAATTTCATAACTTCTAGCAGGAATAATGAAGGAATGGCACAACAGATAGTGATAAGAATAGATGCTGCAGAATTATTACATGGAGAATGCAAGTAGTTACTGAAACAGATCTGTTAGTATTCCTACCATAGATATTTATGGCACATCCCCTGGGTGTGATAGTTGTGACCCGCCTCACGAGGTGGCTGTCACATCCTGGTGGAGTGTGAAAGGACGGGTGGCCACGCATGTCCACAGCTTTCAGGGCCAAGCATGCATGTACGTCTGTTTCTATAGCTCCCATGGCAGTGAATAGAGAGTTGCAGACATGAGCGGCCAGCCTTACTTTTTTGGAGGTTTTCATTGACTATTATTGGGTACAATATACATTTATAGATGTTTGGTTGGATTAATTAGGTTTTGATTTCTTCACCATCATTCAGTTTTTATGGTTTATGTGCATCCTTTTACGTAATATGTCTGTAATTATTACAGGCACATAGACTTTCTAAGGAGATGCACTTAATTGAAATTCTTCTCCGATATAGTATTTTTAGCCTGTGTTACTACCGATTAGCCTTCATACTTACACCATTATTATGCTTTCAAGTTGCATAATGCTTCCTGTCAGTACACCACACAAGTAATATTACACACTAGAGAAACATTAGCTATTCAGTACTCCTTTACAAATTCTTAATTAAACAAGTGGATATTGCTTCTCATTGGCCTCTGACAGGGAGAGAGCGAAGCTCGGAGTGATTGGCATGAATTGTGCCTGCCATGCTGGAAAAAAGAACTACTTCAAAGTTAAATGATCACTTAATGTTAAATGATGGTGACTTTTTGTTAATTCCTGTTGCCCTCATTGCCGGTCTGGTTTAGTGGTTACGTAAAACCGTGTTACTGTGAAGTACTCCCCTGATGAGGTATAGTGTTTACGGTATGAACGAGAAGACTGAAAAATCACAGTATTGTATTTTATGAACCGAGCGATGAGAATTGGAACAATCGTATTATCGTTATTATTATTTTACTGACAAGGAAGTGTTTTCCCCATCGTAGGGCTGTGCACATTTACCTTATGTTTAAATGAAACCCGACCAGATGTAGTAAACTAATTGTAAGTGTCGTACACACCACCATGTTGTTCTTCAATATGCTATCCTTTTTTAAAACCGATAGATCACTGATCTATACAAATCAATGGAGGTATTCACACCAGATCAGTAAGCCTGATCCAACAGTCTCCCCGCAGGTCCTGTTGTTCATTTTTTTTGTGGATGAGAATAACCTTTTCTATTGATGAAAATGAGAAAAAAAATGCACAATGCACATGGAAGCCATCCATTTTTGGTGGACTGAAAATCACATCCATGTGGATAGGGCCAAGTCTTGAAAATGGCCCTTGTTTCTCCTGACACATTTCTTTAGTACAAGCTTGTGTTCTTGGAAGATCTTTTCTTAGAACTCTGCTATTAGCCCTTATTCCTGGAAAATATGACAACTGGATGTTACTAGTTGCGGGTGTATCCCTGAAAAGTCTGACACTGTCCAGTCGGTGCTGTCTAAGTAGGTACGCTGCCCTTTGACAAGGTGAATGGCAACACCCAGTTGTTAATTTAATCATAAGTTTCTAGTAGGGACAACAATGGAATAGCACAGAATTATGAGGAAAGATGCTCCAGAATTGCTCTTTTATGGGGAATATGAGTATTTACTAATCCAGACATTTCAGAAGTGGTAACAAGGTCTCTTGAGGAATCAGCATCTGCATGTTTGGCTCTTTCCTCAAAGGGGTTATCCTGACTCCTGATATTGGTCACGAGTCCTCAGGATAGGGCAGTAATATCTGAAGCTTTTGCCAGTAGCTGTCTCTAGGTATAACCTGTGCGAGACTTTGAATTAATTTAGTAATTATTTCTGTGGCTTTAAAAACATTTAAAATTAGCAATCCGAAGTCAGGCTTGGTACCAAGGTACCAACCGGTACCAAACCTGACTTCGGATTCCAAATTTTTAATGTTTTTAAAGAGGCAGAAGTCAAGAATTTTGCAAACTTAAAATAGTAAACTATGTAACTATAGTAAACTGTTTAATTCTGTTCTATGATAGGACTTGACCCTTCTCAGTTTCGGGTTCAGCAGCACTATCAGAAAGATGAGGAGAATGATGCTTTGCTTGGAGGTCCAGCTCAACTAACGGATGAAGAGAAGTACAGAGACTGTGAACGGTTTAAATTCTGTTGCCCGAAGTGTGGAACCGAAAACATATATGACAATGTCTTTGATGGATCGGTTAGTAGCATACCCTCATCTGCCTTGTAATGGCTTGTTTCCTTTCATGTTAATAGATATTTAAATAGGTTTCAACAAGCTTTTCACGAATCAGTAGTGCAAGCTAATATAAAACTTCTTCTAGTTCCTTTTTCTCCACCTCTGTGCCACTTTCCACTGCCTCCTGCACTTATCATTCAATCCCAATTCACTGTTAAAATCTGTCTTGAGAGAAGAGACTATGTGCTCACTGAGGAATCAGGTCACATGCTGTCCATAGAAAACTATGGAGAGAGGAGTGGTTGGAGAAAGCTGCAATGGAAGGACATACAGATGCTGCTGAAGTCTCCACTGTTTTGTGTGTCCTACTTTTCACATGTCCTGCTGCTTCTGAGTGTGTGGGAACGAGAAATAGGTTAGCAGGAGCTCCTGTTCTCAATGTGCTGTGTACCCCTCCTGGAGCAAAGCTGGATAAATCCTGGCAAAGATTACCTAGTAGGTCACCAATATCTGATCAGTGGGGTCTGACTCTTGGGACTCTCAATGAGCAGTTGTTCGAAGAGGCCGTGGCACACGTGCGAGTGATGCATCCTTCAGTGTTGACCTGCACACCATCTATACTGTTGTGGCGGTGCGGTGTAACAACATTTTCCACTCCTTGGTGCCGCAATCTGCAACTTTTCCCTGCTCACGCCAGTTCTAAAAAGTGGGCATGGCGGGGAAAGGGGACTGGCCGGCAGACCCGTCTCATTTACCATTTTCTACACCTGCTTTAGGTGTAGAAATTGTTCTAAATGTAAGACTGCAAGGAAGCTGTTTTACATTTCAAAGCGGCGGTGGATCCGCTGAAGTTATGGAGAGTCCGGCGCCTATAGTAATGGTATGTTACTACAGTTCACACGTACACCATGGACCTAAACCAAACTAGTCATCCATTCATTCTGTATAATAGCCAACACTCTAAAAGAGCGAGGTCTACAAATGATCCTGTTCTCTGTGGCTACTGTATAGAAATGTCACAAGTGTCTGCCTGCTGTGCCTCACATTCACAGTATATGGATAGTTGCCATTATGACAAATTGCTCTTTACCACCTGCTTGTTCTCAGACCTGACATTATACAATGCGTGCCAGTGACAATGTGTAATATTACTTGATTTCATGTATTTGTAATTGTGTCTATTTTAGAGCATTTTATATTGGAGCTAATTGGGTCTTAGTGGTCTTAGAACTGATATAGACAAACTTATTGGCCGCTGTTTCATGCTGTACGTATGACAACCTCGGGAGTTACAGGAAGTTCTCGTTTTAGATCTGTATGGTTTTTATTATTTTCATCCTTGCTCTCAGACTCTGTCCCCCATTAATTTAGGTAAATCTTTATTATTTTATCCTTCCTTCATTCCCCATCTCTCTCTTTAATAAGAAGTTTAGTTATGTTATCTCTTCTGCTGTCTTCCTACTCCACACATGAAAGCCTCGTGGTGCGTTCCTGCCATGAAGCGATGCCAAAAAATGCATCATCGACCTTGGACCACTAAACATAACTGGGCCAGCTTGACAACTTCTCCCCATTGTCAGCCACACACTTGTTTTTTGGCATGGTATTAGACCATGAAGCAGCAAAAAACCTTGAAAATTAGAGAACGCAGATTCTTTTTATCTAAATTAAAAGTAATTATTTTAAGATAAGTCGGACAACCAGCAGATGTTTTGGATTTTTTTATGAAGCAGAAGAAAACAGCCATTGGTAGCAAGGCAGAGGAGAAGCCAGCCACAGATCAGCAGTTCCATGGTAAATCCTTGACTTTTGCTTCATTACAGCTGTAAATAAGAAAGCTAATTGCACAGAGACTTGACGATTTGCAGATGGGCTAGCTAAAGAAGAGCTGGATGTCAAGCTTTGAAATCTCATCCACCTGGATTTTCTTCTTAATGGGGGTGGGTGGGTGAGCAAGCGAATGTTAACAGGGAAAGGTGAGCTCTTTCAGGAACGTCTAATCTACAAATAGGCAATTTGAGGATTAATTTCCTGCAATCTATTTTTGTACTGAAAATCATGGTTAGGTTCACCTTCCAAAAAAAAGCAAATAAAAACAAAAGGAAACAAAAAGTTCTGTAATTCACCTGCACACTCTGCGGAGTATGTGCGTTTTTTTTTTTTTCCTGCACGGATTTATGTGCAGAAAAGCGGCAGCGTATTACAGTACCAGCAAAGTGTATGAGATGAGACAAATCTCATGTACCCTGTGCAGATTTATTCAGTGCAGATCGTGACCTGTCGTGCGGATTTCCAAATAAATAGCAAGTCAATTATGTTTGTGGTTTTAGCTGCGGATTTCACCCTTTTCAACAGAAGGTTGAGAACTTCTGCAAAACCGAATCAAATCTGCACCAAAAACCGCTGCTTAGACGTTGTGGATTTTGATGCGGATATGCTACAGAAACGCACATAAATTTGTGCAGATCTTATGTGCGTTCACCCGCATTCATATGTGGGTGGCCTAATACTTCAGTGCAGAACGAACACTTCATGGGTCCTCCGAATGTGTCCTATGGAATACTCATCACCTAGTCTTAACCTTCTAACCCACAATTCTGCAAAGTGATAGTGAATAACATTCCCCACACAAGAGGAAATATACTCGTCTTCCTAATCTCTCCAAGGAAAGGGGGAGGCATTTTAAATGGCACCTGTCACCATGAAAATGCAGTGCAGTGAAGGCAACATGCTATAGCGCACAGGAACTGAGGTGATTGATCTATAGTTGTGTGAAAAGATTCAGGCCTTGTTCACATCGCCGGATCCTCTACTTCACCGCCATATCCCCCTTGACTGTAATTGGGCCAGGTGGTGATCCGGCCACTTTACGACATAAATGCCAGGTTTCGGCCGCACATGCAACGGTTTTTTGTCTGGCTGGCAGCTCGCATTTGCGCCAGTTCTTCTTCAACTGACATGTGATTGTAGCCTAAAGTTATGATCCCACGATGGAGCTGTACAATTTTGCAGTAATATAGTGCAGCCATTGGTTCCATGGGTGGTCCGGCACTTCAAAAAGGGGAAAAAAAATTAACCTGAAATGTTCTAAAATAACATCACTGCTCGACAGCTTGTAAACAAAGACCTGGAGAAGGTTTAAGGAACTGAAATCCCTTTAAGAAGAAATTTATCAAATATCCCTTAATGTACACTGAAAATATTGTGCCATGTCCCATCTCGTCCAGATCATCCTCTACATTGTATCTGGCTTGAAAAATGCAAAAATATATCTAAATTTGGAGACACTGCTTGAGGTAGTGATTTGTAACAGCACTTTGTGATCAGTACTGCACTTTAGTAGGTTCACACAGTCTCTTTTGGAGCAGATTTTGAGGTATATTTTCTTCAAGTTTTTCAGTCAAAGCCAGAAGTGGATCCTGCCGGAAGGAAAAATATTTTTCCATGCCTTTAATATTTCTGATTCCTTTTTTAATCCATTTCTGACTTTGGCTTAAAAACTTGAAGAACACTATGCACCAAAAAACTGTGTGAACCTACCCCAATGACAACCACTTCCTAAAATGTCACGCAAAATAGAAAGATCTGCTTTACATGGTGTGTGTGCTCACCACCCACAGACATCCATAACTCCTACCTCTCCGCAGCTCTCTTCTTTGTGCTGCAACCATTTTATGAATATGGAGGCTTCTTGGGTGGGTTAGCATTAGGATGAGAGCTGTTGTACAAATGAGCGTTCGGCTCGTCCAACTCAACCACACTCCCATACATGTACATGGATGGAGACAGGAGAATCAGCCACTGCCAGGAAAAAAAGGTTCTGCCATGTTGAAATCCAGCAGTTTGATCCTTCTCTTCCTGTCATCTACCATCTGGTGAATGGGAAGGGTCTATAGATGGCTGGTCCATGCAAGTTTGGTGGGTTTGGACGACATAATGGAGAGTTTCTAATTGATGACCTGTCTTTAGGTCATCAGTATCAGATCAGTGGAATCCAGCTCCCAGGATCCCCACTTAACCGCTGTTTGAAGAGGCCACATCCCTCAGTGAGCACTTTGGCCGCTTTCTAGGCCAGTGACATATATCGGTCACGAACCCTAGATGCAACTCTGTCCTATTCAAATTAATGGGGCTGAAATGCAATACCAAGCACAGCCCCTATATGACATATAGCTTTGTGTTTAGTAGGTCGTGAAGAGACCACAGGGACCTCTTCAAACAGCTGATCGACTGGGGTCCCATTACTCAGACCTCTGCTGATCTGATATTGATGTATAGGCCATCAATATCACATTCTTGGATAATGACTAGCTTTACCCTGTAATCAGTGTGAAGTTTTCCTTTGTGACATTTAGTGTACAGTTTGGCAGTCAGTAGCACACAAGACCGTATTCCTTGTTGCTCTCTGATGTGAGTAAAGTTTTATGTCCATTTCTCGCTCACTTTATCTTTTGAATTTTAGGGACTGCAGATCGAGCCCAGTTTATTGAGATGTAGTAAACCAGAATGTGATGCTTCTCCACTGAATCATGTTGCTCAGATGCAAAATAAGCTGCTTTTGGATATAAGAAGACACATAAAGAAGTACTACAGTGTAAGTAGTGTGTCTGCAGGTAAATATGTTCTTGCTTATTGGGTTTTGGTTCTGCATCTAAACAGGTCTAGGCTGCAAAATGTAACAATTTCTTCAGTCAGGAGTGAAACCAAATCTAATAATCTAATATATAATCCAAGCAAAAGCTACAAAATGTTAAGACACAGTTCCTGATCTTACTTTCAGACCTATTTCTGAGTGTATGTGTTGAAAGAGGTATTTCGTTTGTAACAGGTTATCCCGCTATCCACAGGATCGGGGACAACTATTAGATTAATGGGGGTCCTTACCCTGGAATCCACATTGATCAGAAGAACAGTGTACCTGAACCCCTCAGAGTCCCCAGAAATAAATCCGTGGGGTCCCAGCAGCAGTCCAGTGTATTTAAATGGAGGTTTTTCAAAACCCGTGCATTCGCTGTGGAAAAATATCTCACGTAATTTTGCTGTTTTTCAAATCCATACCATGTCCAGTCTGCCACAGATCTCCTGACTTGCTATAAATTTCACACACTGCAACTTGGTGTGAAAACCAACACAAAAGTGCCGTGTAACATATAGATTGACTGACTGTATTGTTGCATGGAAAATATTGGCGGTACACTTTAGAGTGGTTGGTCTAGTTTAGAAAGTCGATTATTGTATACCATATTAGGGAATTCTGAATTAGAAGGTGGTCTCTGTTAGCATCCTCTTCCTTCGGCCAGAGATAAGAGAGCAGGTATAGTGTCCCTCTCTCTGAAGGACTTGTCCTGCCCTGTCTTACACAAAAAATCCATTGATTTGAATGGTAAAAGGAAATGTTGGTCGGTAAACCGCCAGAGAAGCAATTGGTTCCCCTTCTGGTACCCCATGAGACTCTCAGGCCTCATGCACACGAACGTGTGCCGGCCGTGCCCATGCTGCAGGCCGCAAACTGCGGTCCGCAATGCATGGGCACTGACCGTGAGGCCACCGCATGCGGATCGTGGACCCATTCACTTGAATGGGGTCCGCAATCCGCATCCGAGGGTCCGCACCGCAAAAAAGTAGTGCTTCCGTGGTGTTGCGATCCGTGCCTCCGCTCCGCATCTCCCGGATCGCTGACCCATTGAAGTGAATGGGTCCGCGATCCGTGATGTGGGCTGCACACGGCCGGTGCCCGTTTATTGTGGACCTGCCGTATGCGGCCCGCAGCACGGGCACGGCCGGCACACGTTCGTGTGCATGAGGCCTTAGTGAAAGTTTAGCAACTATAGGTGACAGGGAGTGGAGTAACTAGACTAGTTTTGTATAGCAGATCATCAAATTCCATGCATTACACTGCAAGACAATGGGAGAGACTAATCACAGTGCACCTTAATTCTAGCTTAATGTTCGTAAAAACAAGAAACTGGTGTTCATGCCTTTCACAAGTTTGTTAGACGCTTTTTTTTTTTTTACTCATCCTAAAAGGGGTTGTACATTATAGTAAATCTGATGGGATGCTAAATGCCACACAAACGTCCACTTTTCTTGTATTAATTTGTGACTATTTTACAACACTGTTATACGGTAAAATCATTGATAAATGTGCCCTAATGTGCTCCTTGGTGACTCTGACTTGAAATAAACTTACTAATAAGTAGTCCAACTTAATAACTTATATTACCTGGGCAGATCATCGCTAATCAGTGTTCATATGAGCTCTCATTAGCGATGATCTGGCAGTGTAATAGTGCCACCAATTACCTGGTACGCTCGTTCATCAGGTAATTGGAGTCTTTCAGCAGGTGTAAAAATCCTTGTTTGCCGGCAGCAGATCATGATTACACAGCAAACAGTGATTCATTATGGGGCCCACCTATGGTATTAGCGATCACTTCTCCACATACTGAGGAGGAGATCTCTGTATGTAATAGCCGAGCAGGCGAATGTCGGGATGGAACGTTTCCCTTCTGACAATCGTCTGCAGGATCTACTCGTCTAATATTAGCCTTAGACTAGATTGTCTGAAGGGGCTCCAGATTTATCTTCCAGCATCAGCCACCTTGGCCCAGTTTTAGACTGTCTAGATTACACTTTGGATTAGATTACACAGTAAATCTGTGCTGTCATTTCTGAACTGTCTAATTGTTACAAGCCGTGACATCGGCATCTGTGCCCAGTGGCTGATAAAATGGCTTCCATCCATGTGGTACAAACAGTCGCGCTGTCTTTCTTGCACGGTTGCGGAATGTTTTGGCACAACTAATGCAATGTGCAAGTTACACAGTTTTTATTTTTATTTCTCTTGTTGAATTTATGGTTTGTACGTTCCACATCTTTATTTGATTAAAAGCACAAGGATAAATGAGTCTGTATCTGACCTGTAGTCCCAATAGTTTCTCATCCCTCAAAATCTTGGGCAAAACCTGTGAAGCCTGGGAATCTGAGTTGTGGAGTAATTGTATGCTGCTCTGTAATGGGCCACGTGGGATACCTTCCTGCCATATTGCACTGAGCAGGATGATTTTTTAATTGTAAGCTGCACATTAAATAGATGAAATAGAATTTACTTTGCTTTAGAAATAATAAACTAATCTATAAAGATGGGAGATTTAGTAAACAAGGAAACGCTGCCGTGCATATCAATTTACTGGAAATGTTTCTACTGAGCAGCTGTTCCCAACCAGCTCCTAATCTACACCAGCACTTTAGCAGACACTTGGTGTTAAAAAATATATATCACTGTGTATGTGCCGTGTATTGTTACTGCTTTGTAAATGCTTACATGTCACTGACGAAAGAACACGTGCAACCCTTCCTTCCATCTCCACTGCAAATGTGCTGCTTGGTTCTTCTAGATCCTGTCCATAGGTAGGTCCACAGTGTCCGATTCGGGAGTCCAACTGAGCTACTTAGTACATGGGGCTGGTTACTGCCTTCACTCGAATGGGATTAGTATTGCAGTAACCTGCTCCGGTCACTGAGCTGCGCTGTTTCAGGGCTCAGTTCTTCAGCTATTGCGGAGCGGCTGATCAGCAGGCGTGACGGGATCTGTTATTGATGACCTATCCTAAGAGTAGACCATCAATATTAAAATCCCAGAGAACTCCTTTAAGACTCTTTAAGGAAAGCAGTGGGTCATCCATTAGCATTGGAGAGGGTTTTAAAACTATATGATCTGTCATGGGATGATGTGTGATAGTTTAAACATATTGTCAAGGTCAGTGCCAATAAAGCTTCGCTTCCAAATAATGAAAAGTTCTGCCACTTTGTAAAGTACATTGAGTCAATGCCACACAGTTTTTACAATCTCTGTTTGCTGTGAACGAAAAAAACATCTTGGGCTAGGATGCTGCTACTCACTCTTTTTGTAAGAGTATCAGGGCTCCTTCTATTTTTAAATGGCTTATCCCACAAAATTAAGTAAATATCTGGAGTAATTTTGACCACATCAATGAAAAAATTAATGGTCTCAAGTGTAATTTTACAGAAAATAAATATGTATTTAGCGCACAAAAACAATGGAGTCTCTTATGGTTCAAATACAAAAATAGCACTTTATTAATATATTCAATTAAAACCTTTTACAACCCGGACATTTATTTACTACTCGCTATGGAACCTGCTTGATCACTGAAGGTGTATCCTACTGCCAGTATGGGTATGCTCATAACCATAATGCCTCTATTTGGAAAATAGCAGGCTATTGCTACAAATAATGCTACTACAACTAACAGTGCAAACTCCGTTTAAACAAAATTCGCATCATGAGTAAAATTGCACCAAGAAAAACATATCACCAAGCATTAGTAATATAACGTAACCTACCCAATACCAGCTGCAGCACACCTTGCCTCCTCAACGCGCGTTTCACATATCGCTTCCTCAGGAGAAGACATCGGCAGGGCTCTGCTAACTACTATTTAAAATACCGCTAACCAATCAGCGTTATTACATCCAATCACATGAGGAATATCCCGGCTATTGGGATTCTCAGCGCTTCCACCTGTGTCCGATACCCTCATGATATCCGCTTCCGCCTGAAGCCCCGGCTGGTGAGGGCAAACAGGGCGGACACCCGTCCGTCATGCTGACATCACCCACCCGTCACTTCCCTGGCAACCGGCCGAAGCGTCCGGGTTCAACCAACAGGTGAAGCGCTTCCCAACAACCTAGGTAATATATTTAAAGAGAAAATAAATATGTGTCTGCTATGAAGTCATAAATCGGGGAAAAAAGAGATGTAATAATTTCAATATAATGCAAGATGAAGAAGAAGTCAAATAAAATATAAAATCAAATGACCATCACACACAACTTAAATACTAGCCAGTCCTATGAGATAAAATATGTCCTGTGGTCCATGTAATGAAAAGACAACACTGCAAAAAAAGAGTATCCACCAGGTAAGATACCACAATAAATGTCTGATACTGGACAAATATGCAGTTCTAGTAGATTCAGTATCGTGTTGCATGAGACCTCTGGGTAGTGGGATATACTATCCCAAAACTCATGGTGCTGATCGTAAAAGGTATTATATGCAAGGTGCTAACTGTGCATATGTCCAGTGGTTCCCTCTCTGTAGACACATGTCCATAATGCTGGTCAGTCAGATGTGTATGCACTAGGACTCGCTGGAATCTAGTTACGTCCGTATTTCTGCTCCACAAAAAAATAGAACATGTCCTATTATTGTCCGCATTACGGAAAAGGATAAGACTGTCCTAAGCTGTTCAGTTCCGCAGAATATGGAATGCACACGAACCTTCATCCATATTTTTTGCGGACCGCAAAATACATACGGTTGTGTGCATGAGCCCTTAGCGTTAGTCTGTAGTTCCTTGTTTGGGTAGACTACTGGACGTGGTTACAAAACATAGGTTAATAGATGGTACAGGTAAATTCTGTGTCGCTGTACAGCGGTGTGGTGTTAAACACGTTTCAGGGCTCCTCTCCCCTTTGTCAGTAGCCAAACCAATGAAACAAATGACTGGCTTCAGCAGTGACGTACTGCTTGTGGCCAGTTATTGGCTTGTCCATGCCCATGCAGTGCAGATGTAAACAGTCTGGGGACAGACATTGTAGTTACAGTATGTAATGCCCTGATGGAGCTACCTTACTGCGGGTGATATAATGAATATATATATAGTGCTGTGATCTTTGTACGGGTGGAGACACTATATTACGTAGTCTTGGATTTCATACCAGTAGTTCACCAGTTGATGGTGAGTCTAAAGTATTGGGCTCGCTTCTTGTTTGGCTGTGTAAATGTACCTGTCTTATCTCCATAAACTGGAGTAGACTACATTCCTTATTGTAGGATGACTGAAGGGGTTAAATTCAGCTTGAAGATTTCTTAGAATACATTCTGCATTGTAAAATCCTGTTAATATATATGCAGTCATTTCCCTCCAGTGATTAAAAACTTCAGAACTCTGACAGGTATGGGTTGTCAAAACAGATAACTGAAAGCATTAATTAACGTTCAGAGTCCCTTTCCCTTCCAAAATTAACATGTTCAAATATATAGCAATAAACCTGTTTTTTTCCCTCTTTTTTTTTTTCCTTTAAAAAAAAAAATTTTTTTTGAAAAAAAGCATTCTGAATAGAAAACAGTCACAAGCCGCTATTCCTCATGCATGTTTTAGCATCGACAGTCATGAAAAGAAACAGTCTCTGGCACACAAGAAAGGGTGAAGGCTGTAGGAAAAAAAGATAAAAACATGCAATTTAAGTAGCTGTGTGAAGAAAAATGAAATACATTTTTTTCTAATTTGTATATACTAAGAGAACCAGACCCGTATTTTCCCATACGGATATTCATAAATCATAAACAGTTTTTGGATGAAAATATTAATGTTAGCTGGGTATAAAAGAAAAGCCTGAGCGGTTAAATAGGCAGAATATACCGATCCCTATATTGCCGCTCATTCTCATGCAAATATAAGGTTTTGATCTGGGTTTCAAATGGCATCATGAAGGCCGCCATGACAACACTGTGTGTGATCGGTTGCTTCTTTCAGTCTTGTCATAGACATTATGAATTTTTTTAATGCCAATGCTTGCAGGCATAACTTGTAGATCTTGGGAGAAAACAGGGTTAAATGCTTTTTCCCAAGTGTACCTGCATGACAAGCAACAATGGTGGTCTCTAGAAGCCACAGAACACCCTCCCCACATTGGATATAACATCCATCTTTGGATACGTTGGAGCCAAAGTCAAGACTGGCAATAACTCCTGGCCATGTAATCCACCACCGGGAGTTACGCCATTTCTGGGATCCACTTTAATTTATTGGTCTTCTATAATCTGCCCCATTGTGCTGTGTTTTCCCCCCTGTATTCCCAATAGTGCTTACATATAGACGTAACCTCCAGGCTAGCAGACACGCAGTAGTAGCCGAGATGGGACCTGAGTAGAGTTGATCGAATGTGCTCGTAACGAGCACTGTACTGCTTGGACCCCCTCGCTCCGCTGCGCAGCCATCTGGATCCATCCTCACCTGCCTGTAAGTCAATGGGCACGGATCCGTTTGGTATCACACACTCGTGTGTCATACCAAACGGATCCGCCCCCATTGACTTACAGTCAGGTGAGGACTGATCCGGATGCCTGCGGCCATTCAAGTGCAGGGGATCCGAGCACTACAGTGCTCGTTACGAGCACGTTCGATCAACTCTAGACCTGAGAAATAAGGGGTCCATTCCACTCCATGGTAATGTGTTAGTGATGATGTTGGATTATGAAAACTGAGTGTGGATCCATTCAGAGTTTTCTTATGGCCCCATGGTCACCCCTTCTGCATGCATTATCCCTTCTATGCAGCTTTAGATTTTCAGATATGCGACTTCTTGCGTGCATTATTTCTGTGCTATAATTTTTATTATCCCTGTACTGTGAGATTACCATTATGATTGTACAGTGACATCAGTCTGGGTTAACATCCATGTACTCTGGAATTACTATGGTTATTCGCTTTGTACCGTGTCATCACCGTGTGAATTGTTCTTGTACTTTTGATGTCACTGTGTTTATTAGCCCCCATACTGTGGTATCACTTTGTTTATTATGGGGATAATGCACATATTATCCTTTCAGTGTGACATCAGTGTTTATTATCCCTGTAATGTGACATCACTGTGCATTAACACTGATGTCACACTTTGGGGATAATTATCCCTTTACTGTAATCACTGTTTGTTATCCCCGTACTGTGACATCAGTTTTTTTGTCCTTGTAGTGTGACACCACTGTGTTTATCAGTGTTCATTATGCAGTGACATCACTTTATCTATGTAGCGTGTCATCATTGTGTTTATTATGCCCGTAGACATGACTGTGTTTATTATCCATGTACAGTAACATCACTGTGGTTATCTTTGTACTGTCTCATCACTGTGTGCATTCCTGTAATCTGACATCACTGTGTTTATTAGCACCGATACTGTGGCATCCCTATGTTTTATACTAGAACTTTGTCGTCACTGAGGTAATTACCCCTGTACTGTGACATCACTGAGGTAATTATCCCTGTACTGTGACATCACTGAGGTTATTACCCCTGTACTGTGACATCACTGAGGTTATTACCCCTGTACTGTGACATCACTGAGGTTATTACCCCTGTACTGTGACATCACTGAGGTTATTACCCCTGTACTGCACTCACTGAGGTTATTACCCCTGTACTGTGACATCACTGAAGTTATTACCCCTGTACTGTGACATCACTGAGGTTATTACCCCTGTACTGTGACATCACTGAGGTTGTTATACCTGCACTGTGACATCACTGAGGTTTATACCTGTACTGTGACATCACTGAGGTTATTATCCCTGAACTGTGACATCACTGAGGTTATTATCCCTGAACTGTGACATCACTGAGGTTATTATCCCTGTACTGTGACATCACTGAGGTTATTATCCCTGAACTGTTACATGACTGAGGTTATTATCCCTGAACTGTTACATAACTGAGGTTATTATCCCTGTACTGTGACATGACTGAGGTTATTACCCCTGTACTGTGACATCACTGAGGTTATTACCCCTGTACTGTGACATCACTGAGGTTATTACCCCTGTACTGTGACATCACTGAGGTCATTACCCCTGTACTGTGACATCACTGAGGTCATTATCCCTGTACTGTGACATCATTGAGGTTGTTATACCTGTACTGTGACATCACTGAGGTTATTATCTCTGCACTGTGACATCACTGAGGTTATTATCCCTGTACTGTGACATCACTGAGGTTATTGCCCCTGTACTGTGACATCACTGAGGTTATTACCCCTGTACTGTGACATCATTGAGGTGGTTATACCTGTACTGTGACATCACTGAGGTTATTACCCCTGTACTGTGACATCATTGAGGTTGTTATACCTGTACTGTGACATCACTGAGGTTATTATCTCTGCACTGTGACATCACTGAGGTCATTATCCCTGTACTGTGACATGATTGAGGTTGTTATACCTGTACTGTGGCATCACTGAGGTCATTATCCCTGCACTGTGACATCACTGAAGTTATTATCCCTGAACTGTGACATCACTGAGGTTATTATCCCTGAACTGTGACATCACTGAGGTTATTATCCCTGAACTGTGACATCACTGAGGTTATTATCCCTGAACTGTGACATCACTGTGGTTATTATCCCTGTACTGTGACATCACTGTGGTTATTATCCCTGTACTGTGACATCACTGAGGTTATTACCCCTGTACTGTGACATCACTGAGGTTATTATCCCTGTACTGTGACATCACTGAGGTTATTACCCCTGTACTGTGACATCACTGAGGTTATTACCCCTGTACTGTGACATCACTGAGGTTATTACCCCTGTACTGTGACATCACTGAGGTTATTACCCCTGTACTGTGACATCACTGAGGTTATTACCCCTGTACTGTGATATCACTGAGGTCATTACCCCTGTACTGTGACATCACTGAGGTCATTACCCCTGTACTGTGACATCACTGAGGTTATTATCTCTGCACTGTGACATCACTGAGGTTATTATCTCTGCACTGTGACATCACTGAGGTCATTATCCCTGTACTGTGACATCACTGAGGTTGTTATACCTGTACTGTGACATCACTGAGGTTATTATCCCTGAACTGTGACATCACTGAGGTTATTATCCCTGAACTGTGACATCACTGAGGTTATTATCCCTGAACTGTGACATCACTGTGGTTATTATCCCTGTACTGTGACATCACTGTGGTTATTATCCCTGTACTGTGACATCACTGAGGTTATTACCCCTGTACTGTGACATCACTGAGGTTATTATCCCTGTACTGTGACATCACTGAGGTTGTTATCCCTGTACTGTGACATCACTGAGGTTATTACCCCTGTACTGTGACATCACTGAGGTTATTACCCCTGTACTGTGACATGACTGAGGTTATTATCCCTGTACTGTGACATCACTGAGGTTATTATCCCTGTACTGTGACATGACTGAGGTTATTATCCCTGTACTGTGACATCACTGAGGTTATTACCCCTGTACTGTGACATCACTGTGTGCATTATACCCATAGTGCGCATCAAAGTGTTAACTATCCCTGTATTGTAGCATTGTAGTGTGTTACACCCATATTGTGACATCAGTGTTTTATCCCTGTAGTGTGACATCACTTTATATAGTGTCATTGTTGTGTTTATTATGCCCATAGACATGAGTGTTTATTACCATGTACAGTAACAACACTGTGGTTATTATCCCTTTAATTTGTGCCATCTTACTGTGCATTAGAGAGACCAAATAATCAAAGCGTTCTATGTTTAGAACCTGCCGCTGACATGGATTGGGGCCCCATTACAAGTTTTGCTTTGGCCCCAATGGTTACTCGTGCTTACACGACTTATTACAAGTATCTTTCTTAACCAGTTAATCTGAGTCAAATTTGGGGGGTGGGGAGAACATCGTAGTGCTCTTTATTCACTTACATCATCTTCCATTTGTTAAAAAAACGAAATGTTATTACAGTGTTTGATTTTCTATAAAGCCTTTGGAATTCAGTTAGTGCAGATAGTGCTGACTTATATAGCACATGCATATTATGCACACTAATTACACTGCGGCACAATAATTGATATAGTGGCTTTTTTTTTTTGAAGAGGAGGGGTGCAAAAATAGAAATGCCACGCTAAATCTAATTTCAGAAGTGAAGAAGGCTTTTTTTAAGCAAGAAATTTCATCATCTTGTCAGCTGGCAGAATGCCTGCTGGGGATTCACAAAGACTAAGAATTACACTTTCATGAAATTTTCTTCACTAACTGCCCTGGTTAATTTGAACGATAACCCACTGTTCTAATTCATTCTGCGGTTGGGAGGTGCAGGTTTTTTATCTTTTGATCTGACAAAGCGTTTGTGTTAATCGTTTTGGCCCTCAACTAGACACTCTTGGGATGGCGCTTTTACAATAAATGTGTCTGTGATAGCTCTTTAGTCTATTATACGTACAATAGATCCATAGAACTGGTAATTAATTCTGTACTGCTTTGGGAAGCAGGAAGAATAGGTGTAACACTGTCAAGTGCTGCTGGGAAGTTTGTTTAGCCGATTCATTTTGAAGTGGTACCCTCATGATGTACGAATGTATCATTAAGTACTATGCATGGAGTAGTAAAAGCTATTTGTTAGCAATGCTGGGGTTTTCTTGGATCAATACAAAAACACCCCTTAGGGCATTTCTGTGTTTTACATCTATATATACCAATATTATTCAAAGGAAGGTATTTTTAAATATTACACAGATTACTGCTGTGATAGCTTTTTTTTTTTTTTTTTCATTTAACTGGCAATTTCTGCATTTGTTTGACGTGCAGGTGTTTAGCTGTGTAGTTTGTTTTTGCTGGGTTAATGGGAATCTGTCACCAAAAAATCACCATTAAACCAGACACTATGCCTTGTAGGGCTAGCTCAGCTGAGTGTAATACAATCCACTTCATTATTCTGGAAAAAAAAAGACTGTATTTATTGCTTTATTAGACAATTTTTTTTTTCCTCTCAAAAGTGGGGGAAATGGCATTGCATCTTATAAAGGTGCAGGTGCCTGGAGCAGTGAGCAAAGCACTGCTAGCACTTGTTGTACTCACCACTCCCTGTCGTCCGAGCATTGCACTGTCCAGATTTCTGACAGATATACAATTTTCATTATTAAGCAGAAGAAATTTTAACTGAAAAAAATTTGAAATATAAAAAGGGTAGTGATTGGCACTGCCAGTGTGCCATTCACACAACTGCCACCCAGTTGCATTACAGGGATGTTGGTGTCCATCTGGACCCAGTGATATCCTACAGACATGTTCACTTCATCACCAGGACTAATGCAGGGCAACTGTGCCCGCAGATAAAGGCTGGCATTACTTATAGCACACGTCACATTCCTATCCTGGGCAGAGAGGGGTTAGGGAGAAGCGGTCTCCTAGAGGAAGTTACCCGGGCAGGTCACCTGCCTATGCTCACCACCTCACCACCATAATCACCTGCTCATCTTCCAGCAGCCCTGGGGTATCCCGTCTCCTCTGTGCACCATCAGAGTCACACAGTGTGCACACAGAGGCCGGGTGGATCAGCAGCAAGACACACATCGGGGAACTGCCTCTAACCCCTGGGAGCCCATGCCTCTTCCTACTGCCTGCTGCATCCCAGCTCCTCATGACTGCAGCCGTCGCTCTGGTCATCACATCTTGGGCACTGGAAACATCGCTCTCACCCTCTCTGTGCAGGGTCTCTTCAGTCCATGCCGCCAGTGCCATTAATCCTTCAGATACTTAATACAGACTGCACCATATAGCGCACATGAAGAAAAAGTCGATATGACGATTAAAAAACAAAACACAGGATCTTTGATCTTTAACCTGTTCCTGACAGAACAGTTTTATGTGTTTTGTTTTTACTCCCTGCTTTGGAGCTGTAGCTTTTTTATTTTTACATTCACATAGCCATATGAGAACTTTTTTGTGTGGGATATGGCACCATTTAACCCTTTCAGCCCTGGAGGTTTTTTCGGTTTTCGTTTTGCGTTCCCTGCCTTGATACAGCCATAACTTTTTCATTTTTCTGTTCACATAGCTGTATGAGAGCTTGTTTTTTCCGGGACAAGTTGTACTTTCCAACGCCACCATTTAATATTGCATATGGTGTAGTGGGAAGCGGGAAGAAAATTCCAAATCGGGTGAAATTGCAAAAAAAAAAAAAACGCAATTCCGCCACAGTTTTACGGGTTTTTTTTATTTACGGCATTCGATTTCCGTTAAAACTGACCAGTTAGTTTCATTCTACTAGTCAGTACGAATCCGGCGATACCTAATATGTATAGTTTTTTTGCATTTTGATAGTGATAAAAAAAATTATAAAGTTGGACATTATTTATTTCTTTTTTTTCAGTTCTTGACCCCTATAACTTTTTGGTATTTATGTGTATGGAGCTGTATGGGGGCTCCTTTTTTGCGGGGCGATCTGAACTTTTTATTGATACCATTCTGGGGGGGGGGGGGTGACTTTTTGATCGCTTTTTATTTAAATTTTGTTTTAAAGCTACAGAAATGGCGAATCGGCCATTTTGACGCTTCCGTATGGGAAATTTTTTAAAAATTTTTTAGAATATGGGTGTTTTCGCACACGGCGATACCCATGATGTGTATTTTTTAATACTTTTATTTTTATTTTTGTGAAAGGGTGGGTGATTTGAACTTTTAGGTTTTTTTTTTATTTTTTTTCCCATAGGGAACTATAAGAAGCAATCATTTGATTGCTTATATCATAGACTCCAATGCACTTACATTGGAGTCTATGAGGATTTCAATGCTTTCCTATGGAGCCCTATTACAGGCAAGGGCTCCATAGGAAAGCCTGTGCAGCAGCCTCCTGTCATTTACTATGACAGGGTCTGCTGCAGGCACGCTCCGGCTCCTCCGATCGCCACACGGGGAAGCTGGAGCAACACCGGATGCGCACGCGTCCGGTGTTTGCCGCCTTCGGGTGCCGCGGTCAGGCTTGACCACGGCACCCGAGAAGTTAAATGTCCGCGATCAGCACGTTAGCCGGTCGCGGACGTTAGCCACGGGTGCCTGCTAGTTGGATATGCAGGTCACCCGTGGCCATCACGCCCGCTCCGCCCGGCCGCTCCACTAGTACGGCGCTGGTCGGGAAGGGGTTAATATTGCATAGGATGTAGTGGGAAGCTGGAAAAAAAATCTAAATGTGACACTGGTAAAAATATGCAATTATACCAGTTTTATGGATTTTGTTTTTACGGTGTTCTCTATGCAGTAAAACTAACTTGTGCTCTTCATTCTCTGGGTCAATATGATTACAGACACATTTGTTTACTTTTTTTTTGTGTGTGTGTGTTTTAATACTAAAAAAAAAAAATATTCTTTTCATTGCCTTATCCTGATCCTCATAACTTAACATAACATAAAGATAATACAACCGGATCCGTTCATAACTGATGCAGATGGTTGTATGATCAGTAACGGAAACATTTTCGCTGAACCCTGCTGTTCGGGATCCCACGGATCACGAGAATGGACATCCTGTGTCCCTGTATAAATGAAATGGCAGGTCATACGTGTGCTCTGCCGCTCCATTCATTCTCTGTGGGACTGGCGGAGATAGTGGAGTACAGCACTAAAGCATTCTCAGGGGATCATGTGGTATAAAAGTTTGTCTTCCAAGCGTGGTTTTCAGTAACCTGGTCAGCCATTCTTGGCACACTATACATTACAGTACCCTCCACAGATCACCTCCACAGTATGTGGATGAGCATGGCTGCTGTGATCGCTCGTCCTCATACAGCTGCATTGTTTCTGGGTAAGAGATGTCAGTTTAGACAGGACGATCTGCTGCCCAGAATCGATAATTTACTTGCCTGCAGGACAAGTGCTTCAGCCGGTGGACAAGTGTTTCTCTTGTTCATTGGGCACCGTCTGCACCTTCAGACGGGTAGTAATGTTCGTACCCAACAAACAGGCATTGTAAACCTGCCATAAGATGAGCTCTAAGGGCTCATTCAGATGGCCGTATGTTGTCCGCAAAAATGCGGATCCGTTTTTTAGCGGATTACATATTGACCCATTCACTTTCTTCCATTCTCCGCAAAAACACTGAAACATGTCCTACACTTGTCAGTGAAAATCAGGACATGGCCCCATTGAAGTCTATTGGTCCGCATAAATACGGAAAGCAATCCGTTTTTTTTTGCGGACATGTTGAACTGTCTGCAAAAAAACGGATCCGTACTTTTGCGGACAGCATACGGTCGTCTGAATGAGCCCTTATATGCTAAGCAAATGACTGATCTGCCCCAGTGATAAGCTGAGTAGCATTTCAGGATATTGGTATTTTTATTTTCTTCAAAATCCTGCTTATGGGAAGATCGTGTATGAAAAAATAAAGTGAAATATCCGTTCACTCATAGAAACCACTTTTGCAGTCTACCGTCAGGGAATAATAGCTTCCCATGACTTGATTAGCACACCACATTACTTCCACAGGCTTCACTGTATAGATTTAGTCACTTTGTAGACAGCAGCAAATAAGCCACCCGGCTCCTGGAATAAAATAATGCTGTAAAATACGAAACGGGAAAAAAAAATCTGCAACATCTGACGCTCTGGGACCATCCTATGATGCGTAATTGCTTTTACATCGGTGACAGGAGAGAGACAAGAATGTGCTTTTCTTGAACTTAACAACAGTTTGGGCAATTTTCTATAATCCAGTAAATACAAATTGTAGCTTGATTATCCATCTACATCTGTCAAGTGAATTTTAATGGATGAATGAATGAGTCAAATCTATGCATGAAAATATACAAATGTGCAAAATGTGGGTCTAATTATAAGGCTGCTGAATTTACACAAGGTCAGGTAAACAAGGCACTACTGTAATGATTATTAATTGTTAATAATGCCTTTGGGAAAACATTCACATTTCCTTTTACTGAGTAGTTTATGCATTTTCTGCAGTGGTTAGACAGCAGAAAACCTTTTTTCTTTCTTCCTTTCTCGGCTTCATGTAATTGCTTTAGTAATTCGTCACTTGTAGGCGAGATGACACTTTTAGAATTCGATTGTCAGTGACAGTCTTAGCCTCCCCTTGTGTTATATATATATATATATATATATATATATATATATATATATATATATATATATAGTTTACTGTACGTCCATACTGTATACTAATACCTTCCTTAGGGGTACTGTGTACCTTTGTAGTGAAAGCAATGCATTGTCTCCTCATTCAGAATAAAACCGGTCCTTAAGAGATGACGCAACAAGGTATTGAGATTTTCCCTAATTGAGAAGGTGGGATAAATGTGGAATGTGTTGCCGCTTCCTAACTTTTATAAATTGTGCATAGAATATATTTTAGCTCAGTGTTCATAAGGATCATAGTACTTGGCTAAGGAACTTCTCATTCCCAGTCATTGCCAGCTTGTTAGCATTTTCATGGAGAGATCATCGGGGCTTTATTGGGACGAGGGATTATTACTCGTCTTTATACAGATTCATCTTTTGTGCATGGCTGTTTCCTTCTCTCATTTCTGTCCAGAGTCGGACTGAAGTTTCTTGGACCTAGCCTCTGTGTATGGAGGACTCTGTTTTATTAAAGGTCCATTATTGTCAGAGCTTGGGCCCCCAGGAGGATCCTCTGATACACTTGTGGGCCAGTTCATCCCTGTCTCTGTCCTGATGTGTATTTTATTAAATGTTTTCATTCCACATAAAATCAGAATTAGCATCTTTTCTTAGTAGTTTTCTGTTATTCCCCCTAGAAATGTATGAATAACTTTGCAATTAGATTCCACTGGTCAATGTTGCATTCCATTCAGGCTCAGACTGGCCTACAGGTGAATCCCCTGGTGGGCCCCTGAGCAATGTGGGTCCCCAGTCTCCCACCATCTGCACAAGTGGCACATAACACAGTAGACCTACTGCTCTACATACATATATTCAATGTACAGCACCTCAACCACCCTATGTTCATATAAAAAACTTGATGTTTATTAAAGAAACCACAAAGTTTATTATTATAGACAAGATCAGAGCTGAGATGACTTCTAGGTATAGAGGAAAGCTACCAGTGTCCTCTTCCCCAGGACCTACCTTCTTAAAGTTGCTGCAGGGACCCCCATATTCAATCATCTGGTAGCATCTTGCTGCTGTGTGAGCAGGTAATATTTGAATGTATCTGTACGGTGGGCCCCCAAAATAAATTTTACTGGTGGCCCTAGGCACCCCAGTCCAACACTGGTGCCATTACACATCCTCACACACAGGTCTTGTTTCCTAGACTCCCTGTCTAAATGTGTGCCAACTTTATCACAGTGGCGTATACTGAATTATAAATTTGGTACTTGACTAGACAGAGGGTGTTTCCGACAATAATTACTTTTTATCTAATGCCCCAAGGCCTTCCTCCTTAAACAGAAAATTGACAATTGATGTGTCCATGTATCGGTTCCCTCAGTGCTTAAAGTCTAACTTTATACCATTTGTTAGCTTACTTCTCGAAAGATTTCTGTTCCATTTTTGGCAAGTGAAGCACAGTGAGGTATATTTATTAAAGGGGTTCTCCAAGTTAAATTTATTGATGACCTATCCTCAGGATAGGTCATCAATATCAGATCGGCAGGGGTCCGACACCCGGCACCCCCGACGATCAGCTGTTTGAAGAGGAGGCGCGCACCATACCAGCACTGCCTCCTCTTTATTGTTTACATGCTGACCGTAACATAGGTATTGGTGAGTAGGTGTAATTACACCTAACCGCCCCAATCATTTCAATGGGGCTGCTCTATAGTGTACACTTGTATAGGAACGAGCTCTCCCATTGAAATGAATGGGGCGTTTAGGTGTAATTACACCTACTCACCACTACTCATGTTACGGCAAGCAGGTAAACAATGAAGAGGAGGCAGCGCTGGCACAGCACGCGCCTCATCTTCATACAGCTGATTGGCGGGGGTGCCAGGTGTCAGACCCCCGCCGATCTGATATTGATGACCTATCCTGAGGATAGGTCATCAATAAATTTAACTTGGAGAACCCCTTTAAGAGTGTACGCCTGTGTTAATTTATCCTGCACTGGCGAGAGGCGAGGCACATACCGCCTAAGGGATAACGCACACATTGTGGATTACATGCAGATTTTCGTATGGTGAATGCAAGTATTTGCTAAAGCAGGCATGTCATCAAAGCAGATTATTCTTGCCCAAAAAGCTTGTACAAGTTATACCGCTAATGTTTGTCTTTTTCAGTGTTATAGACTGCCTCTTTGTTCTTTTCGTCTGATATTATGCAGCTGAAATGATGAGAACCGGGTTATACTGACCGCAAATTGTGATAAACAGTGTTTTGTAAGGTTATGGTTGTCCTCACGTTTTATCCTTTTTTGGCAAAACCAACTGAGGTGGCGTCTGTACCATCCTTAAACAGCTGAATTCTTTTGGAATTTCTCCTGTTATAGAGGTTCATAGTCTTTTCTTTTTTACCTAGATTACATGTAGCTTGCAGCACTTGTTTGTTTTTTTTTGTTTTTGCCTTAAAGCTGTAGTTCTAGGAAATGTTCACAAATGCATATGTGGGAAATTGCTTGAAGTTTTTACTTGCGTCTTTTATACTATGGGTTTTCACGACACAGGCATTGGGGAAGAAGCTGAGAGGAAAGGCATTTTTCAACAGAATTTACCAAAGACATATTCATTGAAATAAATATATATATACACAATTGAAACAATTGGAGAAATTTAGTAATCAAAATGTGCCAGAATTCTGCCCTCTGACAGGAAGCACACGGCTGATTGGCTCACCGTTCCTGCTCCTTGATAAGCTAATCAGAACTACTGTCAGCAGCGCTGATAGCTGCGACAGCTGAAAGATGACGGCAGCATCACTGCCGCTGTAAGGCAGGTGACTGCCGTGTGACAATGTATGCCAAACTGTGCCACAATTTTGACACAAGATTCTATCATAAAGTAAACCAACTAATAGGTGGTGTGAACTTAGACTAGTCAGTCTAAAAGGTTTATCCAGGAATAGCCATTTTCACAAATCTGACACTTTTTTAAACTGTGTAGTCTAAAGGTGACCATACATATCACTCTAAAGGCCCCCATACATATTAGTGCATTGTCAAACCTGCCTAGAACGATGGTGACAGACGATGGATGTTTTTGCCCAATCATTTTGTTCCCCCTTGGTCATATGAGGTAGGTGGGAGAGGTAGCTTTCGCATTGTTTGGCTGCCAGCTTTTGAATGTGTATTAACACCCTAAAGTTGATGGAAACTGATTCTTTCAACCAAAATGATCATTTGTCTTGTAAAACTAAATAACGAAAAATTGCTTTAGCCAAATGATTACTGGCAATTGTTGACTTAAATGTTTGATATTTTACGGCCACCAGATCGTGCTGTCTAAACGCTCTGGCATTAGCGATAGCTCCTCCCCATTCTGTGGAGGAGATCACTGCAGGTCTCCTTCCCTCCCGACAGTCATCTGCCAAATCGTTCAGTGTACAGGGGCTTCGTTTGCATGGCCACCTTAATTTTACACTCAATGTTAGGATAGTCTTGATAAATCTGCCCCGTTATGTGTCAAGGTGCCCCTAAGGCCATGTTCAGACATGGTGCATTTGTTTTCCAGGTTTTACAAAATGGTGGCAGAATAAGCACATATACTAGGGCATTTGCTGAGGCTTTTCGAATCTTCAGCATGTCTGGTATGTTTCAAAATTATTCCTGATTTTAGCAAACATTTTCATGTAATCTGCTAAATGTGAATACACGTTTACAATGATCACTTTTTTTTTTTTTTTTTTTTTTAAACAAATGACAAGCAAAACCTGCACATAAGCGTATAGCCTCCAATTCTGTTCCCATAAGCAGTATGGTTCCCGTGCATAACATAAGAGACATGGCTGTGTTGAATCTGTCATTGATCGCAAGAGTAGCGATGTGTGCTGCAATTCTGCTCTTTCAGTTAAGGATATCCAGGTTTCTGTAGTGCTGGCGATGTGTAATGTCCTCATTCAGAATACTCTACAAAGTCATTTGGTGCATCAATTGAATTGTGAGGCTGGCCATACACGTTAGATGGCGGGGAGATAAGAATTCCTTTGTTCTGAGGGAGTTAAGCCGCCCTCAGAGGTGTCTGCCAGCAGCTTTGTGCCCTCTCTCAGTTCAGGACACTTACATGGTTGAGAGAGACGACTTTCAGGCAAGTGAGCGTTTGACCAGCAATCAAAATGGTGATTTCAGTTTTTGCCCATACCCCAACCTTTTTGGCCTTTTGGCTTCCCTTGTGAATGAGCACGTTCTCTACCACACTGTGTTAATAAAAATGATATTGCTACATAAATATTGTGTAACGGATAGGTAATTGATGTGGTTGCAGTAATTGTAGTATCTGAGGACCTCTATCAGGACAGCCTTTTACAGTACTAATTGATTCCAGCTAAATGGCCGGTAAATCCAACCGCCTTTCCCCATCTCAGCTGTCCATAGTTTGGCAATTTTGCATCCAACGACTAATACCGTAATATATTTTTCTCCGCCTTCCTCTTTTTTGCTGATATTGATTGAAGATTCAATTGAGAAACATGTTTAGAAGCGTTCTTTCTGCAGTAATCATACAAGTCAGTGGGAAGACAAGAAAATTGCATCGAAAGAAAATACTGTGGAGTTGTTTTTTTCTGTATGTGTTTCGGCATAGATTATCACTGCCAAAATAATAGCAGATATTGTTTCTGCTTTCCGTATCAATGCCTCATTTCTTGTGGACCTTCCTCTCTATATTAATGCCTTGTGGGCATTTGGCCAGATCCTGTCAGCCCCCCCTTTACTATTAACATTAACTAATTTTGTATAAAACATCCGCATCTCTGTGATGGGAGTCATTGTCTGCTGTTATTGGCTGACATTGAAACTGTTCAGAATTTCATTTATTGCTCGTCAAGGGGGAAGAGATGGAAAATGTATACACTAAGCGTATAGGACTTCCCGCAGCGCCTATTAATCCTTTATGGATCATTTGAAATGTTTCTAGTTTATTTAAGCTGTGCTGCTTGTATCAGACTGTTCCTGCAAAGATGAGAGAGAGCTGGGGAAAGAGGAAAGTGATCATGCTTAGAATTTTTTTTTAAAAACGATCTCACTTTCAGCCAAAAAGCACTTTTATGCTCCATTAACGTTGAATTTGACCAAACTCTTACATTGCATTAATACAAGGCTTGCTGGGTATCCAGAAGTGTTGTTTCAAAGACTGGCTTGAACTTTACCAAACTGCATATTAAGATTTGCTTGCGTGCAATGAATTTAGTTGCCGTGTCTTTGGAGATTTTCTTTCTTTTTTTTTTTTTTTTCCTTTTTTGCATTTTTTTTTTTTTATATTGGGTTTTGTCTGTGCATCTTATTAAAGTCTTTTATTTTGGGGTGGAATTAACCTTAGATAAAATAATAATAATATAGTAAATATTTGTAGATTAGGATTCAAAGAGAAATAAAGTCAAGACCCAAGTTCTGCAAACTAAAATGACCAAAGGCGGTCACACATAGGAGGAGCCAGAATAGAGAGGCGGTCACTTGTATACCTGGCTATTTTTATTGAAATCTATGGTTGGTTGAGAGTCAGTTTGTTCGGCTCATTCCATATCAGACATTTTATGATACCCTATGGATATGCCATACTTGTCTAGTAGGAAAGTCTCTTAATTTTCCATTATCAGGGGGAAAAAAAGAAAATGTGATAAAATACACAAAATCAGAGATGATTCAGCAAATACCTGGCTTGTTTTCCGCAAAGTGGCCGTTTCACAGCCGGACCTCATCCCAGTCATGCTGGATCCGGTGAACTCCGGCAGGTTGTTCTCTGCTGGAAACATTCGCCGGAACGCAGCCTTACTCACTTTTTACTTACTCATTGGCTCATTCCCCTCCCCCCAATGAAAACATGCGAACGTTGGCTAAACCATGTATTCATATGTATGTGGGAATCTGAAAGTATAGCTGTTGGACTGACAGGTATTGAATGTGTATGTGCACCTTTACTGGCACGATATAAACCAGTACTGACAACCCCTTTTAACTTTTATCTGTAGATTTTATCATTATTGCTTATTTTATAAACCTGATGCCTTTAGAACAATTGCCTGGCAGTAAATCATTTGCCCATCTTTGCACACAGTTGTAGAGTTTACATTTAAATCTGTTACAGCATTTGCATCCCCTCAAGCTGTCGTTCAGCGACGTATGAATTGACTATTGTGCATGTACGCCTATGGATTTAGTGGTTGATCATATAGGCCACTAACCACAGGATCGCAGGTCACGATTTAAACTCCATGACGGACCAGCATTTTTATGCACAGGAACTAGTGTAGAAATTCGTTCACATGAAATTGTTTACTCATTTAATCGAGGATCGTTCACTGTATTTAGACAGCAACAAATTATGTAAGACGCTTGTTTTTGCACATCGTTCACGTCGCTGACAGATCACACGATGATCCTTTACATCACAAATCAATAGTGACTATTAATAATTTATTAATTCGTATCAAAGTGTTGAATGAGCGTTTTCAGTAAAAATCGTTCACTAGCTACCTATTAGCACACAACACCATTATTGTCTAATGTCGTTAGCCTTCAGATTGTAACGGTTATCTTCGTGTCTAAATCCGCCATTAGGGTTTAGATTGCAAGCTTCCATGGAGCAATGGATTAAAGTAATTGGTTACATATTGAAAAAGGTTATTACATATGTAAAAAAAAAAAAGTAATGCAGACAGAAAACTGAACCTCTTAGCGTCCAGTCCAGTCCTTTGTTTACTTTCTGAATTGGAAAAATCAAAGCTGGAATCTAATTTTCTACATAGAGCTGCCACTATGCTTGCATTGATGCATGAGAATATCCCTCCACCCTTACCGTAATATTAATGCCCACAACCGATTTATACATGTAGCATTCCTCTAACAACTAGGCATACAAAATGAGTGTGTCAATTATCATATACAACAAAATTCCTCTGATATTGTGCCTGAATTTGGCCCTAGGGGTCTCAGGAGGCATTGTGGTCAGTATACTACATACATTTTGGGTCTATGTACACATTGTATCCTACTGTTTATTCCCTTTTGTGTAATGTTAATTGGTTCATATGTGTAATTGTTGCCCTTTATGGATATTCTGGACATGTTACCCCAATTTAGCTCTCTGATTCTATTTGGGTGTGGGTTTCTCCCCTCCAAATTGTCTTTTGTAATTTTTTTAACTTGCATGTTTCAGGAACGATTATGGATTTTGTATTTTGGTATAATCTGTGTGGTCCTGCATTTTTTGGCGGTATTTGTTGTCTACATGCGATACCACTCTGCTTATGATTTCTATATTGAACCTGTTGTGTAATATTCAGTGTAAACAGCCTTGATGCACCAAATATGCAATTCCCCTTGCAGAACCTTTTAAAAGTGTCTCAAGCACATGTGGTAAATGTGGTTCAAAATGTGTGCGCCGCTTTTTTTTTTTTTTTTTTTTTTGGGCAACAAATTAAATCAGAATTCGGAACATATCTCTGATCAGATGTTTTAAAATGGCCTGTCAGAAATCGCAGCTGCATGCTATTTTTATGGCTGCTGAGCAGAGGGCCCACTGTCAGAGTTAAAGCGGACTCCCCATAGAGAAGGCATGGACAGCTTTTCACTCTATATGCAGCTGAACTACTGCTGTGTATAAAATCAGGAAGCGCTATGTCGCTTCCTGTTTCAGCTCCAGGGGTCATGTGATGTAGCACCAAATAACCATTCCAGCAAAATCTGTGCTCCAAAAGCCAAATGGCACTCCTTCCCTTCTTAGCCCTTTCCGTACCCTGTAGAACCTTCAAAAAATTTAAGAAGTGTGATGTGAGCCTGAGATGACACCAGCTGGGCACAGCGTATGGGGCACTGAGATGCCATATTTGTAGAAAAATTTCAGTTTTCATTTTGCACAGTCTGTTGAACACATACATTTCTGCAAAATATCTGTGCATCAAAATGCACCCTCCACTGCTTAATACCTTGAGGGGTGTAGTTTATCAAAATGGGGTCACTTCTCAAACTGCAGTTTTCACTTTGCACCATCTGCTATGCATTATTGTTTGCAAAACACCCATGGAGTCGAAATGCTCACTACTCTCCTTGGTAAATTGTATGATAGGTATGGTTTATAAAATGTGGTCACTTCTCTTTTTTTTTTCTTTAACTTCACCACACCTCACAGCCTCTACAGTTGTCGGCCAGGACTGTATAAATCACAAATGCAAGTGCTGCTAGTCGGAAAAATGATGTAACAAAATATGGGGTGCTTTTTCTCCTATTACCACTTGTAAATATGAAAAATATAGGGCTAAAGCAACATTTTATTGGAAGAAATACAATTTTTCATTTTCACAGCCAAATGTTTGTAAATTCTATGAAATGCCTGTTGGATCAAAGTGCTTACTACACTCTTAAGGGTCTCTTCAAATGCAACATAACGCCCAAAAACCATTCCAGTAAAATCTGTCCTCCAAATACCATATGGCGCTCCTTCCCTTCTGAGCCCTGCCATCTTCCCATGCAGCCGTTTACGACCACATATGGGGAGTTTCTGTAAACTGCCGAATCAGGTAAATAAATATTGAGGTTTGTTTTGCTGTTAACCCTTGCTGTCTTACATGAAAATGGATTAAAATGACATTTTTAAATTTAATTTCCATATTGCTTTAATTTTACAAACTTTGTAAACCCCTTATGCGTTCCATAGGAATTAATTTTGAATAATTTGAGTGGTGTATTTTCAAAAATTTGAAAAGTTGCTTCTAAGCCGTCTAGCATCTTAAAGGGAGTCTGTCACCTCCTGTGCCCCTATAAAGCGCTTACATACTCAAATAGCACACCTAATCATAAATCTACTGGTACCTTTGTCTTTTTCTTCAGACTTTTATAAGCTGCAAAAAACGCTTTTTAATCCATATGTAAATGAGATCCTGTGCCTGTCCAATCTTGCGCCGAGCCGGCGCATGCGCACAGCGATGACCATTGTGGGCATGGCATCACTGTAGCTACTGCGCATGTCCCGGCCCGGCACGAGCCTGGACAGGCACGGGATCTCACCAGGAACGAAGGAGGACTCGAGTGAAGAGGAGGGCGGGTGGAGGCAGTGGCTGGGGCAGGGATAGCAGAAAAAAAAGCACAGGAGCCCGGGCTCCACGGGCTGCAGCTTATAAAAGTCTGAAGAAAAAGACAAAGGTAGCAGTAGATTTATGATTAGGTGTGCTATTTGAGTATGTAAGTGCTTTATAGGGGCATAGGAGGTGACAGACTCCCTTTAAAAATAATAACATTTACAGAATGATGCTATCAAAAGTAGACATATGGTAAATTTTAATAACTTGTAAGTTATCACTATCTGTCTTAAAAGCAGAGAAATTCAAATTTAGAAGATTGCTAAGTTTGCCACAATTTCTGTAAATTTTGGATTTTTTTATTACAAATATATTGTCCCAAATTTGTAGTACCATGAAGTACAGTTGTGTCACAAAAAAGTCTCAGAATTACTTGGATAAGAAAAAGTATTCTAAAGTTTTTACCACATAAAGTGAAACAGCAGATTTGCTCTGCCAGGAAGGGGGGTAAATGGCCCGGTCTGGAAGTGGTTAATATATCACCCCTTCAATGTTTTTTGTGTTTTTTGTTTTTGTTTTTTATATGTAGTATTTCCTAGACCTTTCACCATCATCACAGTGTCCAGACCCCGAGTTGTATCATTACATTAAGGGTTTGTCACTTTGTTCTGTTAACAAACTGTGGAATTGATTGTATTTTCTTCAAGCATTTATCCCATTGGCCTAATTTTTATTCTCCCACAGCAATGGGAGCTTTCAATATTCTTGGTATTGAGGTGGAGAAAGATTATGACACCTCACATTTTTGCTTTAGCTCTTTCGCATCTTACCTAGCTTGTGTGGTTAACCTTTGATGGATTTCTTTTCTCACATATTTCAGTGGTTAGACAAATCAGTCATGCAAGCTAAAGGTTAATGTCATTTCTAAATAGCTGTCAATGTAATAAGTGTTTTCTCCCAGGGGAAGCATGTTTTATCGGCTGTATGAAGCGAGAAATGACAGAAACTTTATTATTTAGATACTATCAGTTAGGCCTTGACTGGCAATTGAAAACTTGCTTTGAGGGATTTTTATACCCCTCCCTGGTTTTGCTTACACTGCTTTCAAGTTCAGACTGTTTATATGTAAAGTGCTAGCAACTCTTTAAAATGTAAAACTCCATCCATAGAAGGCTTTCTTTCCTTGTCCTTCAGTGCTTACTGTTCCTGGACAAATGTTGCCTCTGTCATCATTTGTCGTCTATAATCTGTTATGGAAAAGGACTAGTTCTTGACATCTTAGCATCACAATGTCAGTGATGTATGTCTCTTAGAATAGGTTTAAACATGGCCTTTTAAAAGGGAAAGTGATTACACATAAACCTTGAGCAGCTTAAATTATAATTAATTAAGACCTCATGCACATGAACGTATGAAAAAACAGGTCCGCAAAAACGGATCCGCAGAAAATACGGATGACATCCGTGTGCATTCTGTATTTTGCGGAACGGAACAGCTGGTTCCTAATAGAACAGTACTATCCTTGTCCGTAATGCGGACAATAATAGGACATGTTCTATTTTTTTGCGGAACGGAAATACGGACATAGGGAAACCGAATGCACACGGAGTACCTTCTTTTTTTTTTTTGCGGACCCATTGAAATGAATGGTTCAGCATACGGTCCGCAAAAAAAAAAAACGGACCGGAAGCGGAAAGAAAATACGTTCGTGTGCATGAGCCCTAATTGTGACACTTGAGGTTTGTCCAGGTTCGGAGCTGAATTTGGACTCAACCTATCTGCACTCATTCGCCATGAATGAGCGGAGCATCTGAGCTTTTTACACTCCGATGCTCCCACTTTCCCTGCACTGAATGGCAGGAGTTTTCTTGAGATCTGGTGACATACCGGCCTCTCCATGGGTAAGCTAAGCGGAAGCTTCCACCTTTCAGTTACCCCGGTGGCGTCAATGGCACTAATGGACGGTCTTTAGCGCTGCTCTAGCCTGTTTTTACAGGCTATAGCAGCACTAAAGATTGCCCGTTAGAGTCATGGACGTCAACGGGAACACTGCTAGGTGGAAGCCTCAGCCTAGCAGTGTCCAAATGTAAACAAAGAGCCCTTGCCCTGTGAGATTTAATGCAGGGCAAGGGGGAGCATTGGAGCATAAAAAGCTCTGATGCTCCAGTCATTCGCGGTGAATGAGTGCAGATCAGGTTTTGTCCGTTTCCACCTGTGACCCAGACAACCCCTTTAAAGGGGTTGCCTTGCACTAAGATATTGATAAACTAATATACCTCGTCAGTATCGCGTTGGTTGGGATTTGATTCTTGAAACCCCTGCCAATCAGAGAGAGTGAGCATTGCAGCATAATCATAAGATATCACATCACTTGGTCATTGGCCTTTCTGTAGCTCAGTCCCATTCAAGTGAATTCCATCAAGCTGTGGACAGCACTGTGCTTTATGAAGAGACAGCAGAGCTTGTCCATAACACCTTTAATCAGCTGATTAGCAGTGGTTAGAGGGCTCATAAATAAGTCAGATATCTATGACCCATTCTGATAAGTAATTAGCATTTGAGTCCCAAACAAGTCCTTTACACATGCACATGAACTTTATTTCAGCATGACTGGCCAGCCCATGAAAGCTATAAGGTTGTTCCAAGTCTTCCAACGAATACTGATGTTGCAGATTTGAGGTTTATCATCACGTGAAGAAAAATTGCTGCCAGAGGAGTCATGCCCAAGTTGGACAACACTGCTCTAAAATTTTTCTACTAAAATAGAATTTGCTTCTAGAATGGGCTCATAACCAGATATTCCTGGCCCTAATAGAACTACTATGTTATTACTTTTTTGGGGTGTACCTTATAAATGTTTGTAAAAACACAGTGGGGTCTAGAACAAAATATATTTTTTAAAAGGACTCTTTACTGTAATACAATATAGTCCAGACATAAGGATCCCACCCTTAATCTCTCTCCACTTGTCCTTGGGCAGAACCGGGATCTGTGTATGTCTGTGCTGGAGACTTTGTATAAGGTTTCAGAGGTTAGCAGTGTATCAAGCAGTTAGCAGTTTGCTTGCTTCAGTCGTTTAATCCTAGATAATTCATATGCCCAGCTGGCTGGTGGAGATTCTTGTCACACCTTCTGTGCTCTACATACATTCAGCGTTTTGGCTCAACCACAAAGATGACAGGAAGATTGTCCCACAAATGTGAGAAGGAAGTATGCATATTAGTCCACCTGTTGATATGGTTCCCATGTGATCATGTATCATCAGGCTTTTGCCTGGTGAATGACTTGTTCAAGTAGATGCTCTGGGTGTTTTCTTGAGCATCTCAAATCTCCTTTGAAGTATTTGATGTCTAGTCTAAGCTTACTCTTGATTGCATCTGACTTGACTTGCCGGACTAACTTGCTATTGAATTGTTTGTTTTTATACCAGTGCATGCAGAACAAAAAGGCTGGCATCTTAAAGGGAACCTGTCTGATCTGCCACAGCATGCTATATATAAGGAGGAGCTGAGCAGATATATATATATAACGTTCAGTAGAACTTACTCATTGAAATTGCTGCTCTTTCTGAGCTGCAGTCATACTTGGTGATTTCACAAAGAGAACTGTCAATCACTAATGAGGACCGCCCACTTGACAAGTATAAAACGAGCAAAGATTTAAAGAGGGCCTTTCACCGGTCCTGACATTACACTATTAGTACCAGGCAGTATAGGGCACATTGAGGAGATGTGATCATGCGTATTTATTTTTTTTTTCTCTGTGGGCTCCTCTGTTCTCCCGCTGTGCCCCCTGTTCTGGTTTCCCGCCCTTTATGTAAATCCATGCGATCGGTACAGGGAGGAGGAGACAGCTGTGTTTCTCTAAGGGCATCTTCTTCTCCCTGGCTATGATGAGCTCCGCTGCGATTGGCCAGCTCACAGCCAGGGAGAAACATGGCTGTCTCCTCCCCCCTGTACCGATGGTATGGAATTACATACAGGATGGGAAACCAGAACAGGGGGGCACAGTGGGGGAACAGAGCAGCCCACAGAAAAAAATAAGCATGATCACATCTCCTCAATATGTCCTACACTGCCTGGTACTAATATTGTAATGTCGGGACTGGTGAAAGGTCCTCTTTAATTGAATAAATGACAAGTTATACCAGATCTTCTTTTTTTTTCTCCCCTTAATAAACTATATATTTTCAGCTCCTCCTGTACAACTGTTGCCTGTGGATTACACACTGCATTTTCAATATGACACGTTCCCTGCATGTGGGTTTCCTTTCCTTTCTTTTTAATTGTATAAATTTGTAAATTGTAAACTAGTGCATCATTCAATTTACCTTAGAGCTGAAACGGTCATATGAATTTTTGTTTGAGAGCTCACTTCTATACTCTGTTTATCATTTGGATTCGGTCATCGTTGTGCCATTTAAATAGAACTGCCAGGGGTGACTGTTCTTCCTTGTGGAGATCCAGCTCATGTAGGGAATGTTACCTGGGAAGCAAATGAGCTCTCCTCCAGAAGGAAGGAAACGGTTTCTCTAGTGCCGCCTGTAGGTTACTACCCAGTAATAGTCATTCTCATTAAGGAACCTTAAAACCAGAGGTATCCGTCTGTAGACAGCTGTGTCTGACTTTTCTACTCGTCAGTACAGCCAGGGTACTGGTTGCCGTTTACATAAAAATTAAGGCATGCTGTGTGGTGTGCCCTGAACACCAAGATGACAGTGGAGTTCCTGTGGGTGCTCATTAAAGACATCCTCTCTTGTGAAATACAGTAAAGACCCATTTAATATGTATTATCTGTGTAGTAGAGAAGCCAAACATGGCTATGTACATAAGGTCTTAATATAACTAGAGTTATACATGTCATAGTCAGTGACCTGTATAGCGGCACGGATTATTAAAAGGAGAGGATTTAGGATGGCTCGTTCAGATTACAGCTGACAGGGACGGATTGGCCATAGAATTTACAGGGAAATTTCCCGGTGGGCCGGTGCCCAGGGGGCCGCCTGAGCCCTCCTTATGGCCGGCCAGTGGAAGTTTTTAAGGATGTATTTTGTTCCGCTGGCGGGATTTTGTGATGGACTGCGGTATTTGGCTCTGTTGGGGTGGCACAATATGGTATTGCTGGCCCTACCTTCCATCAATTTGGACCCAACTACAAAATGGGGCCACTTTTAATATTTTTTCCAGGGCCCCTTTAAGTTCCCAGTCCGCCCCTGACAGCTGATTACAATAAATGTAACACTGGGTTACAGTTTTTATGTTGTACCATAACAGTTATAGAAGTAGCTCTACAACCTGTGAAATTCGACCTGCACCTCTGTTCATGTAGCTGAAATTAATCTTTAACATAGGTGTTTATTAAAGCTAGTGCAGGCTTCATCTGTATTTGTTCATATCTATGTTGTTAGAACTCAGATGCTTGTGAACATATGCACCTGTGCAAATATAATGTAGTCTCACCTAAAATACACCGGACCCATAATACAGGTCATGTTTGTGTCAGATACTTGGCGTAGCTTGTAGTTTAGACTTTGTAAGAAATCGATCAGTGCCATGTTATTTTACAACATGTAATCTTGATAGATCATACACTTGTTTTCATGAGTGTTACCATTAGTATTTTTTGTTTCTGTTTTTTTTAAGTGGTAGGGATAAATATGGGCTGAAAATTGAAAAAAATGTAGGTTTTGTGCAGTGTGATTGTGATTGTCTAATATTGAGTGATGTGAGAGATTGTCTAATATTCCTCTGCCGGACTACTGGAGATGCTGTATCCGACAAAGCCAGATACTGATACACACACCATCCGGATCCACATTGACAATGATAGGATCTGGCGGCTTTCGTGTATTAATGCCGACTTTTGGACATTGACATAGCCGGGTACCACCCCACGCTGACTGATCTTCCTTGACTATAATGGGATCCAGTGGTTTAGGTTTGTATCCAACTATGTCAGATACCGTAACTCTGGTAGTCTGTTCCTCTGACAGAAAAGACTACCGGATTACCTTTACTGCAGATATGAACACAGCCTTGACAATGGAGTCAGAGCACCAATGCTGGTTCCATTTTTCACTTGGTAGACACCAACATAAAATAGGCTCCAGTGGTTCACCAGACTGTAGTGTTGCTACAAAAAAATAAATACATATTTATTTTATGCACTTATATATTAATTAAAAGCCTGGCTGTTAAAGTGATTTTTCTTTAACTCTCAATGCTCTCAAGGCAGAAAGTTTTAACATATTTTAGGCCTAGTTGGCAGCGTGAAAATTGTAGGATTATGTTCAATTTTTTTTAATATAGATCAGGGATGCCCAACCTGCAGCCCTCCAGGTGTTGCAAAACTACAACTCCCAGCATGCCTGGACAGCCTACCGCTATCGGTCTACAGCAGGGTATTGTGGGAGTTGTAGTTTTAGAACAGCTGGAGTGCCACAGGTTGGGCATACCGGATATAGATAATGATATGGAAAAATGTAAAAATTTCATAAAAAAAAAAGTATGTTTAACATAAAAATGTGATTTAAGAAATATGTCAGTTTCTGATTCCTTTTAACTACTATGAAAGGCTGTGACGAGGCATCTCGTCGTCAAATGTATACATGTTTTTTACTGTATACTTTTGTATGGGATAGTGATGAAGATAGACACTCTCTTGCCCTCCAGAAGGGAAATGCAGTGCTCTCTGTGCGTATGCCAAACGTAGACTCTAAACTTGAAGCGAACATAATCTGGGTTCATGGTAACTGGAGGTGTGATCTGATATGTCGGGTGCACTTTTTTAGAGCACAATCGACCCTTAAAATCCATTCACATTGTGATGAAATAATCTGCAAAGATTTAGCTGCACGCTGTGTACATTGAAATTTGCAACGTGCTTTATCTGTATCTATTTTTTCCGGATTGGCTGCCCATTACACACATTGATATGTAATAGGTGAAATCTCTGGAAAAGTCTGCCTGTAACACATGCTACAGGTATCGGACCACTGTGCAGCAGATAACATTCACTATGATTTCCCTCATCATATTTGTAATGAAAGCAGTCTGTTCTTTGGTGCCAGTTGAAAAGAGGAGACCTTTTTACACACCACAAGAGGATCTAAGCAGCATCATACAAGGAAAATGATTGGAAACTATTGGAATGTGATCATTGAAATTCAGTACAGTGCAGGACTTGATCTTCCCTCTTATGAATGGCGTCACACAGCATGAATGTGTTTCTTCAGGGTACATATTACAAAACACGCGTTACTCTCAAGATTTTTCATTTTTATTTTCTAAATGCTGGATATGGGAGTCTTTTGTAGTTTTGTCCCAGATACTTCCTTTGTTTGGTCTACTGCCTGCAATAGACAAGCCAGGCAATTGAAATGTTACAAGGTAATACGAAAAGGTCTCAGGACATTTTTAGGAAGACATTTACTGGCGTCTTTTTGGAGTAAACTGATTTCCTCGGCGACGGCGTGCCATTTGGAATGCTTTCCCATCTCAGAATTTAATAAAATATCATCTAGAAGCTTTAGTGATGTTAAGTAGCGGGCTTTTTTTTCCACCGCTTTTTGTCTGTGGTGGAACAGCTGCTGATGCGCGAAAAATGTGGTCCGTCATCAAGCCTGCTGGGTCCAAGAGAATCAGGCGAGATGACTGTAGCTACCCCTGTCTGCTCTGGCAGTCTCTGTTTTCAGTGTAATGAAGAGCAGGGGAACAGTATTCTGTAATTAAGGATTCCATTAAGTTGAAGAAAAGAGCAAATGGGGATGTTTGTTCTCCAGGCTGAAAAAATGTGTCTGGGGTGGAGGTGAAAAGGAGGGGAGGGCCAAGCTGGTGGTGCTGTTAAGGGGAGAGGTGGGTGGAGAGACAAAGTCAGGGCTGTTTGTTGAATATACTGTTAAGGACTGTTACCATCCTAATTAATCAAGTTAGAAATTACAGCTGTAGTTGGTTCCCCCCCAATTCTTGTTATCAATTTTCTTCTCCTTTGAGACAAAGCAAATATAAATTTTGTGTTCATTTGTCACTCGTTCTTTGACTTCAGCATCTCTGAAAATAACAATGTAGCACAAAAGACCAGTATTTACCTAGTTGTAATGTGGGTTGCCATGGTGTTTTGCAAATTATTGCAATTATGTTCACCATGCGAGTCGCCCTTGGTAACTGGCGAAAAAACTGATAATCCTGTTTTGAACAAAAGGTCAAATTGCTGAATAGAAAGTCTTGATTAACTAAAAGATGTACAAAGTGGAATTATTTCCTACCATTCAGAAATAGTTCTTGATCGGGTTTGGTTGGGAGGAGGGAAGGGGGGTGAATAAGTACATCTGTTGATTACTGAAGTACAAAGCTTTGAAAGGATGTTGCCTTGAGCCTTTCATGTAGTCTTAATGGTGGCTTTTTTGTCAAATTTACCCATTTGCTGCATTGAAAAAGGCAGCTGCATTTAAGCTGCGGAGATGGTGCTTTTTCAAGAGTTCAGTACATGGAAAGTTCTCAGCGGTCTGTGCAGTTTACTGGTAGCCCCCTGGTATATTAGAACCAACATGCTACGTTTCATCCGTGTGCTTGTGAAACCCTCTGACTGATGATCTAATAAAGTGCTCTCAGTGAACAATCTCACATCAGCTGCTCCTCCGCTGGGGACAAAGTTCACTTACAACCGGCAGTTACACTGAAGGTTGGACTACGACTGCTCTACACAATTGGGCATTACAGGAAATAGTTTACATGGATTTCACAGATGCATCTGTTCGGGAAATGTCAGCATGGTTGGCCCTGGACAGAAGTCAATGCAAAAATCACTGCAGCCATAATTACTGGGGCTTTGCCATCGTCATTTATTCTGAGACTTGTAGTTTAACCTTAAACAGCGTATATACCGGTATATTCACAGTGGCGGTTTTGTTGTTAAAATACCTGTCCCCTTATTCTGAATGAAACGTGCAGAAATAGAAGTGCTTATCCTTCAACCACCCCATTCAAAGGAATTGAATCATTACTGATTAATGATAAAAGATTTTTTTTTAAAATTGAAAGGAGTTTTTCAGCACTTTAGGATAGGTCATCAATATCTAGTTCAGGAATCGGCAACCTCCGGCACTCCAGCTGTTCTGAAACTACAACTCCTAGAATCCTCCTCTCACTTCTGTGGGAGTTCCAGTTTGCATGCTGGGAGTTGTAGTTTCACAGCAGCTGGAGTGCCGATGGTTGCTGATCCCTGATCTAGTTGATTGCTGGCATTCCGACTACCCCATCAGTCAGCTGAAGTGGGAGGAGTTTGCAGTACACTTCCCAGTCCCTGCACAGTGTACATCCACTGACAGCTTCGGCAAACTGCTGATCGGATATTGATGACCTATCCTAAGGATAGGTTATCAATATTAACCCCTTCAGCTCTTTGTAGTAGTACATCACGGCATGAAGATGGTAATACTTAGGGATGGCTCAGGAGCTTTGGCTGTGCCATCACTTGTGTATTGCACAGTTGGCACTGTTCTCAAATGACTGGGATCAGAGTTTACTCAGATCCCTGTCACTTACTCCCGAGGGGTCTTCCATTCTCTCCCCATCAGTCCTCCCACAGTGTAATCACAGGAGTGTTTTTTTTTGTTTTGTTTTTTTTGGCAGCCTGACAGTGGCCCCCAGGCCTGGTATGTATGAATGCCTATTCTGCCCTGCCTTGTAACTGACATAATACACTGCAATACAAAAGTATTTAAAGGTATTGGTGATTATTCTGTTCACCAATCGGTCAATAATCTGAATTAACTTCCACTGTTGACATTTGGATACTGTGTATCCAATAAAAAACAATCCAATGTGTTAAATAAGTGCCTAGAATATAATTGAAAGCAAGAACGTAACTCCCACTAAGGGAGTGAAACAATCATACATTCATTTAAATATTGCTCAATTAATAGATGTTGCTAATGGCAACTTTCCATCAAACACTGGCCCTAAATACTCCTGCTATGCCCTTCTTGAAAAATATAGCCTTTTCGCAATGAAGAGGACAGCCCTGGGGTGGACCCTGTCCCTTCTGTCACTTATTTACCTTTCCTTCCCACTAGTTTCCTCCTCGAGTCTTCAAGAATTGAGGTGATCACCTTTTATTAAATGATGGCCTTTCATCCGGTTAGCTGATTGGCGGGGGTCCGACTCTGCAGACAGCTTGGTCTACTTTGCAGTGGGCTGAGCTTGTTACTGAAGAACGGCTCCCACTGACTTCAATTGGACTTCAGTTAAACACTATTTTAAGGGGATCTGTCACCAGTTTTCTGCTGCCCTCACTTTTAAATCCAAACATCTCCAGCGCATGCTGATGAGTCCCCATATTCATGCGCTCACAACTCTGGCATGTTTAAGTCCCCCTACTGGGACTTATAAAATAGTTTTAAAAAGTCTATGGAAAAGTTAAAAAAAATATGCATTTTTGTTGCTTACAACCATCTTTATTTTCAGATGTAGCCAGCGTTACTTTGGCACCAGGCTCTCCCGGATGGTTATTTTAATGAGATTTGGTGTATTACTGTAGTGTGTTTTTGTTGCGTTAAGCTTGTCAAAATGACAGCTTAATCAGTACACAAGAAACACAAAAAAAATAAACATTTTTAAATACTGCCAAAGTTAGTCTTGTTTGTGTATTCTACTTCCTGGAAAAATTGATAAATGGTGATTAAAAAGTTGTGTTTACCCAAATATGGCTCCAAAAATTACAAGTCCCGTTGATGGTGCTTTGGATGTGATGACACAGCAAATTTAAAAAAAAAAAAAAACTTCTTCAAACTATATAAATTTGCCCTTGACCAACAGAATAAAGTTATCATGTCACTTATACCACAAGTAGATGCTGTGAAAATAGCAGAATCTCTGTTTTTCCACACCATCGCCACAAAAAATATAAAAGCTGCAATACATTAGATGTACCCCAAAATGGTTTTATTAAATGAGTTTTGTAGCTGACCATATGGGTAGCTGATCGATCAGTTATCAACATAATGGGGGACTATATGGTCTCCATTTCCATCAGATCTGCTGTGCATTTATAGCCACATTTACTGCTGTGTATCATTGCACATCCTGAGTTTTCTAGGGCTGACAGTATTAAAATCAAAGTATCTTTTAGGAAAACTGAATTTGTTTAGTAATTCTTCTTGGGCCCTCCAATAAAAGCATAGAGATGTGAAAGGTCTATCTAATAAGTTTCATATAATTGCCTTTAAATGGCCTTCTGAGTCGGTAATGTTCTAAAAAGTTTGGAGGGCCTGAGAGAGTTGCCTAAAAGCTATGCAAACCTTTAATGAGTTTGTGGGTTTACATAGTGCATCACCTAGCAACCTCCGGGCTCAGCCAGTTCCCTTGTCTCTGCTTGGCCCTGTTTACAGTCCATTGAAACCATTATTTAAAAGCACAGAAGAAATTCGGTTTCATTAGCACCGTTCTCAAGGACAAAATAATTAAAGTTAAATGAACAAACATTGCCCAGTAATTTTCTGCCCTAGATACTACTTTAACCATTTTCCTGCCAGGATTTATGTTTTACAATAAGCTACTCTGATCGGCCATTTGGAGCATCTATGTATCAAGTTAAGAGCAGTGATGTCATTACCCATTTTGAGCTTTGTTATTGATTATAGCTTTATATGTCTTTGCCTGCGCAGAATCATTGTTTGTCTTCATGGGAGATCATTTAGCAGAAGATAAAATAACCGTGGCACCTTGTGTGGCATATCCCAAATACAGTTACTCAATAGAGAGTTTTAAATGTAGTGATAACCGAACATAGACTTTGAGGATTAACATTTTGAAGAAGGTCCAGAAGGTTGGAAATTAATCTCAGGGCTTAAACTAGCTTGAGGCAGCCATGGACTCTTGAAGGTAGGTTTGTTCCTAGACATACAGTGTACCCAGGCATCTCCAGTGCATGTTCATCTTGAGTCTATTGTTGTGATCTAGTGGAAGGAAAAGCATTGAGAGCTTTACTGTACGATTATGCAGGTCAGTACATTTATAGCAGAGCTGTAGAGTTAGTAAGTCAAGCTTCAGCATCCTCAGTCCTCTCTCTCTAGAAATCTTTCACACATACAGTGCCTTGCAAAAGTATTCGCCCCCCAGGAATTTTTCAACCTTTTGCCACGTTTCAGGCTTCAAACAAAAAGATAAGTGGGTCACAATTGTGAAGTGGGACGAAAGTTATTGGATCATTTAAACTTTTTTTGTAATAATAAAACTTAAAAGTTGGGCGTGCAAAATTATTCGTCCCATTTACTTTCAGTTCAGAAAACTCACTCCAGAAGTTCATTGAGGATCTCTGAATGATCCAATGTTGTCCTAAATGACTGATGAAGATAAATAGAATCCACCTGTGTGTAATCAAGTCTCCGTATAAATGCACCTGCTCTGTGATAGTCTCAGGGTTCTGCATCATGAAGACCAAGGAACACACCAGGCAGGTCCGTGATACTGTTGTGGAGAAGTTTAAAGCCGGATTTGGATACCAAAAGATTTCCCAAGCTTTAAATATCCCAAGGAGCACTGTGCAAGCGATCATATTGAAATGGAAGGAGTATCAGACCACTGCAAATCTACCAAGACCCGGCCGTCCCTCTAAACTTTCATCTCAAACAAGGAGAAGACTGATCAGAGATGCAGCCAAGAGGCCCATGATCACTCTGGATGAACTGCAGAGATCTACAGCTGAGGTGGGAGAGTCTGTCCATAGGACAACAATCAGTCGAACACTTCACAAATCTGGCCTTTATGGAAGAGTGGCAAGAAGAAAGACATTTCTCAAAGATATCCATAAAAAGTCTCGTTTACAGTTTGCCACAAGCCACCTTGGAGACACACCAAACATGTGGAAGAATGAAACCAAAATCCAACTTTTTGGAAACAATGCAAAACGATATGTTCGGCGTAAAAGCAACACAGCTCATCACCCTGAACACACCATCCCCATCCCTCAAACATGGTGGTGGCAGCATCATGGTTTGGGCCTGCTTTTTCATCAGCAGGGACAGGGAAGATGGTTAAAATTGATAGGAAGATGGATGGAGCCAAATACAGGACCATTCTGGATGAAAACCTGTTGGAGTCTGCAAAAGACCTGAGACTAGGACGGAGATTTATCTTCCAACAAGACAATGATCCCAAACATAAAGCAAAATCTACAATGGAATGGTTCAAAAATAAGCGATAGAGACATACCCCAAGCGACTTGCAGCTATAATCGCAGCAAAAGGTGGCGCAACAAAGTATTAATGCAAGGGGGCCAAATAATTTTGCACGCCCCACTTTTGAGTTTTATTATTACAAAAAAAGTTTAAATGATCCAATAAATTTCGTTCCACTTCACAATTGTGACCCACTTGTTGTTGATTCTTCACCAAAAATTTTAAATGTTATATCTTTTTGTTTGAAGCCTGAAATGTGGCAAAAGGTTTAAAAGTTCCAGGGGGCTGAATACTTTCGCAAGACACTGTATGGATCATATGTGATTGGTAATAACAAATCTACTGTAGGAAAATCAGAGCTTTTCCTGCTAGTTCTTCCGCTTCAGGACAACTATTTTTCACCTTAACAACCAGGCTAAATTTTGGAAATCTGACGTGTCACTTTTTGTGGTAATAACTTTGGAATGCTTTTATTTGTCCAAACCATTCTGAGATTGTTCTCTCGTGACACATTGTACTTCATGGCAGTGGTAAATTTGAGTCCATATGTTTCACCCTTATTTATAAAAAATCCAAAATTGGAAAAGTGTAGCAATTTTCAGAGTTTGTTTCTGTACTTTTAAGACCAAATGTGACCCGGGCATCTGAGTGGTCCAGAAGCGGGAGACACGTGCTCCCGTAATGGTGTTCCCTGGCTGAGATCGGGGAACCTGTTACTATATAGTAATAGCACAAAGCCTCAATCAGTCTTCGGTAGCTATTACTAGAATATACCAATACAGGCCAGCAGATGGCAGCACTGTATTGGTATTTTGTCAATGGAGTGCTCTGTGATGTCTGTTTATGATTGCCAGTTATAGTCACCCGGGGTAACTTAAAAAAAATAAATGTTCAAATCACCCCCTTTGCCCCAAAATCAAAATATAAATATTTAACCAATAAAAAATACACATCATGGCATCGCCATATTCATGTAATGCCTGTACTATTGAGGCTGTGTTCACACTTCAGTTATTTGGTCAGTTATTTCCATCAGTTATTGTGAGCCAAAACCAGGTGCAGGTCAAAAACACAGAATAAGTGCAGATATTTCCAACATACCTTATCTCTGTGGAGGCTTCGCTACTGGTTATGGCTCACAGAAACTGATGGAAATAACTGAAATGTGAATGCAGCCTCACATTTAACAGTATTTATCCTTGTTTACTCTCATGCCTGGCCTGTTAGTTAGTTTCTGCGCATACATTAATGTTTCAAAATCCGAACTTGGGTTTGTGGCTCATTAACGAACCCGTGTTACTTGTGGCGATAAGATGATTGCCTCAGTGGGGCCGATACATTGTAAGGCTGTACGGAGCACACATTATTAACTAAGTGTTGGAACAAATCGGGTTCGGACTGCTCTTTGCTCAACCTTTAGTACTGACCTAGAGAATGAGGTAACAGGTCAATTTTACCGCATAGGGAACGCCGTAAAAAAAAAAAAATGTGGTAGTGTAGTGTTTCTTTTTCCAATTCCATACCACTTGGAATTTTTTTCCAGCTCCCCACTACCTCATATACAATATTAAATAGTGTCAGTAGAAATTATAATTTGCCCCACAAAAAAATAGGTCAAATGGGCCCAAAAATAGGCAAATGCAAGTAATCGTTACATCCGGTACATACAGTGCTAATGAGTTGCTATATGCAGCAAATCTGATGTTAAAGGACCACAAGTTATTTGTTGTGAAATCACACCTTGTGTAAGGAATGATCTAGTCTTTTTATCTGCTTTTTTCCTTCCAGAGTAGGATTGTAGCTGAACAGTGAATGGGCCACCCTTTACTCTAATAGAAACCAACAGCTGTAACAAATAGCATAGAATAAACATCTAGGCACAGTATATATCAATTGTGTCGTTTTTTTTTTCCATCCACAATACAATAAGGTGACGGTACACATCCATAATGGTTAATTTTTTAGTAATAATAAGGGCAGTTAAACTCATTTGTGAAGTGAGATTACCAGATAGGAAGCGCAAACAACCCTAAATAAGGACTGAATAGATATGTGATATACAAGAACAGACCTTTTAATGTTAATTAGATCTGAGGAGGCAGCAGTAGGTTGTCTTCCCTAGAAATGGCTGGAGCATTTTTGGCAGAGTTGTTTGAGGTATTGTAGCTATTTGCTTTAACTACAGGTGTTTTGACTGCTTATTTTACCCATGCTATGGCTAAATCTGTGCAGCACATTTAACTCAGCCGCTCGTTTTTGTCTTCAGTTTTATGGTTTCAGTTTAGTATATAGTTTATACCCATAGGTTTGGATTTTTTTGTCAGAATTTTTGTGGATGAGTAATGCATTTTAGGTATGAAATGCGTTTTGTCTGCCGTTAGAGTATAATAATTTGGGTTTTCTTTACAGTAATCCAAATTTACACATCATGTCTTTGGGGGAAGTATTCATAGATTAGTGAAACTAATGAATTATTCCAAACAGTAGCCTGACAAACATTCTACTTTTCCATTTTCTGCATGTGGCTTGGCTATAGACTATATTTCCAGATCTTCTTTTTAGTGTTCTTAGTGTTTTGTTTCAACGAGTTGTAATAAGGAGTAACCGTATGACTCCAGTTGCAGACGCCTCACTAATCCGCCAGCGGTCTCTTTTGGTCCTGCTCCAACAATGACGTGTTGACAAGACACGTGAATTCTGAAGAGAAGTGTAAAAAGTGTTTTAGTATCCACAGCCTCTGGAACTTCCAGGCAAGAATGTGCATGCTGGTCACACTCTTGGCAATATAGCTGGTGTTGTGTGGTACTATGATGGTAGTCTACTGTTGGGTGTGTGAGAAGTGAGAGCGCATGCCTTCCTGCTGAGTCAGTCTGGCACTGTGTTGGAGGACAGCTTTTCCTGTCACGTGTCCTGTCACGTGTCAGCGCAGCTTAGTTCTGAGAGAAATGGGCCACTGTATTCTGATTAGCCCTGGGCTCAGAGAAGGGGCTACTGTAGTCTGTATTTGTCAGCTGTGTAGCAGAGCTGTGTTTTTTAGTTGTGTTTGCAGCAGTGCTGTGTGTGTAAGTTCCTGACATCGGCCCCTCTACATCATTAAACCACCTGGGAAGATTTAATAAGTAGAAAATATTTTTTAATTTTACCATCCCTGCCTTCTCAATTGCTCTATACAGAATGCTCAATAAACATATGTATATAGCAAACAGCAATGCTTCTCTTCTGCTCATGTACTAGCAATTATATGATTGCTGGGTATCTACATGAGCTGCTGGATCTTAGCATATCCAGATCATCTCTGCAGTGAGGCTGAACAGCCTTGTACAATCTCTCAGGCAACTAATATGTCAGCCTCAGTTACAGGAAAAATCGGCAATAAAAAAATGTAAAATGAAGAGGGCCACAAAATGTAAAATTAAAAAATTCAGACCAAATAAAAATTAAAGCCACATTGCAGCTACTATCCCTGACCCCAGTGACCAAAACTCATACAAACCTTATATCAAAACAGGAAAGGGAACAGAATTTAAAAGTGAAAAATGTGTAGCAGACCAGTTTCCCTTTTTTGAAGCCTTGGGTATAAAAATTAAATACAAAAAAATTAAGCATCATATATCACTGAAAAAAGGCGCAAACTTTTACCTAACCCAATGGGAACAACTCATAGCTTTCAAAAACAAATGCACTTAAAGGGAACCTGTCACCTCCTAGACCGAAATTAAACTGTTAGCAGTACCTTATAGTACGTTGTAGTGTGATGCAGATAGATATCTTCATAGGGGCAAGCAATGCATCTAAGTATGTAAAATCCATCTTTTATTCCACCAGCGCGCGCTTTCCTGAGTCACTCCTGAAGTCAAGGGGGCAGCGGCCTAGCTTCTTCAAGTCAAGCTAGCCACTCCCCTCTTGTAAGTGAGTGACACCTCCGGCAGTTCACATCAGCGGCGCTTTCCTCATTACTGCGCATGCACGCATCGGCAAGCGCGCTCGCTTGCCGATGCGCGCATGCGCAGTAAAGAGGAAAGCGCCGGCGATGTGAACAGCCGGAGCCGGGATCGTGCGCTTGCCGATGCGCGCATGCGCAGTAATGAGGAAAGCGCCGCTGATGTGAACTGCCGGAGGTGTCACTCACTTACAAGAGGGGAGTGGCTAGCTTGACTTGAAGAAGCTAGGCCGCTGCCCCCTTGACTTCAGGAGTGACTCAGGAAAGCGCGCGCTGGTGGAATAAAAGATGGATTTTACATACTTAGATGCATTGCTTGCCCCTATGAAGATATCTATCTGCATCACACTACAACGTACTATAAGGTACTGCTAACAGTTTAATTTCGGTCTAGGAGGTGACAGGTTCCCTTTAAATAAAACAGAAAATGCATCTAGTCAGGAAAAAGGGGTGCATTAACTAACTAACTTTAACTGGTTGAATACAGAACATTAACCTCTCTCCTCGGCAGTCTCCCTGAAGATGGATAGGTATGATACAAGTTTATTGTGGCATAATGAATTTGTATAAATGTTCAAATAACATGGTGTACAAGAATGGAGTAGAATTGTTATTTATATGTTTAGTAAAAGGCAATGAGCTCTTCTAATGGTTGAGTAAAACACAATATACCAATAATGGTGCATAGAATTCTGTGCCACCTCTTAGCCTAGTAGGGACATTTTACAATCTCCAGATAGCAAGAAACATTTTAATTCTTCAATTATTCTTTATTGAGGGAGTGAAGAAGAAGAGAATCATACAAGGTCACTGGGATTTAAAGTCTTTGAAATTCAACAATTTTGTTTCACAGGAAAATATGATGATTAGCATCTGACAGCTCCTAAATTCTGTCCATTTTTAAGGCTTGAATGCTTTATAAGCAGCTTGTACTTTTTAAAATATTTTGGAATGAATAAAATATCAGCCATTAAAAAAAGTTACACAGTTGGGACCAATAATTTCTGATGCATTCTGACTGCTTGAATTTTCCAAGTACATTATTTTAAGTAACCTTCTTGGAAATGGCTTGCCACTTTTATTGTGACTAAAGTATTACATATACATTATCCAGAATGTGCAATCTTAATACTAATGCTGCCCATGCACGTTAGATTAATGTTGGCCTCCTGACGGCAGATGTCGGGATGTCAGTATACACCATCCGTTTGTTTTCAAGACATAAGTATCCACACGAGGTATCGGGGTGTGACTTTTAATCTCCTTTCCTCTTTCAGAACACATTCTTTCTTGGCTGGTCCAAACGTACATTTCCATGGGGCAATGGGGGTAAATAGCTGTCAGCCCACAAATGTCTAAAGCAGGCATGGCCAACCTTCGGCTCTCCAGCTGTTGTAAAGCTACAACACCACCATGTCCTGCTGTAGGTAGTCTGGGCATGCTGGGAGTTGTACTTGTAGTGGATCGCCTTTGATTGACCTTCCCTGGTCTACAGGTATGGCCACAAGTCATCAATTTTGTGATCAATTTAGAAATCGTATCTTACCACTCAGTAAATTACCTGTATAAGATATTGTTCCATGGACTATACTTTATTTCCAATTACGGGTCTGATTAATATCCGCTTAAAATAATCTAGCACTCCTTTTTCTTAGTCCCAGATTCGCTGCAGTTTGTCAGTATATCTTGAAATGAATCTGTCACAATTACAGACCCCTTTAAAGAATACCTGTCAGCTCTCTTGACATGCCTGTTTTAGTAAATACTTGGATTTTCTCATAAAATAACAATGCTTGGAGCAGTTTTTGTTAAAAATCTGTTGTGTCGTTCTTGTTATTCTTCCTGTTTATGAATAAATTGACAACTGGGTGTCATAAATCTACATCATAAATTCTCTAGAGGGACCAGCGCAGGACTACCTTCTCCTATTAAAGGGATTCTGTCACCACCATTTTGCATATTAAGTTATTTATACCACTGGATTTCTCTTATCATAAGGATCCCCAAATGGTTATTGTTATAGGGCCCAGATGAAGATTTGTGGTGTAAAAATCCTTTTTTATCTACTGTCAATCACTTACATTAAGGGGCCCAAGGGGAGTTGCCCATGGTTGCTGGAGCCCGGGCTCGGCGATTCCGTTGGAGCCCCGGACCGCCCACCTAATTAATATTCACTTCACTGAGTGAAGCTCCGACGCGGCAATTGATGTACTGCGCCTGCGCAGCCCCGGACGGCACACCTAATTAATATTCACTTCACTGAGTCAGTGAAGCTCCGGCGGCGGCTGTAATCCCGCGCAGGCGCAGTGCCGCGTCGGAGCTTCACTGACTCAGTGAAGTGAATATTAATTAGGTGTGCCGTCCGGGGCTGCGCAGGCGCAGTACATCAATTGCCGCGTCGGAGCTTCACTCAGTGAAGTGAATATTAATTAGTTGGGCGGTCCGGGGCTCCAACGGAATCGCCAAGCCCGGGCTCCAGCAACCATGGGCAACTCCCCTTGGGCCCCTTAATGTAAGTGATTGACAGTAGATAAAAAAGGATTTTTACACCACAAATCTTCATCTGGGCCCTATAACAATAACCATTTGGGGATCCTTATGATAAGAGAAATCCAGTGGTATAAATATATATATAAAATATGCAAAATGGTGGTGACAGAATCCCTTTAAGTGTCAATCATCCTTTCTTACTGACCTTGGGATCAAACTCCCAAGTGATCTTTCTCCCTCTCTGATGCCACATTTCTCCATCAGTAAGGACTCACAATCTGATCTACAAGCCTCACACAAGTGACGCACAGTGCCAAAATTTCTGGAATTTGACACACTGCCCATTTTAGTGAATAAAAGTGAATAAAAAGTTGCATATACAATAGTAGCAATAAAAACTATACCTCACAGTAAATAAGCTGCATTGTTGGAAAAGTAAAGTTCTGGGTCTCAGAATGTGGCAGTCCAAAGAAATTTTTTTTTTTTTTTTTAAAGTGATTTTATTTTTTGAAGTAGAACATTTTCACTGCCAGGAAAACACCGTAAAAATGAAACCCGACATTGCAGAAGTTCTTTGATACATTTTATAATGACCTTAAATACTGCAGATTGTTATGCATAAAGACAAACCCTCACACAGCAATTTCGACCAAAAAATACAATTTTGAGTCTTGAAAGTCCATGAAGGAAAAACGAAAACTGACCATACCAGGAAGGCGTTATTTTTGCTTTTGTTTAGTTGGTCGCTGATCTACACCAATGCAGTGGATTTTGGGGAGCGATGTATTAAATTCCATGAGACCTCAAATAATTTGCAACTGTTTTAACAAGTTAGTGGGATAAAAATTACTTGATTGTTATAAAGGCATTTAATGGTATACTTCATAATGTGCTTGTGAGTTTGTTTAGTGAATGCTACCAGACTGAATATTTTTTTATTTATTTATCTTGTTTGTTTAGGGCTGGCTTTTGTGTGAAGAACAGACCTGCCAGAACAAGACTCGCCGTCTTCCTCTAAACTTCTCACGCAATGGTCCTATATGCCAGGCCTGTATGAAAGCGACTCTAAGACCAGAAGTAAGTTCAAACTACTACCCATTTTTATATGTAACTAGCTGAAGGACCCGGCTTCACCCTGATATAGTTAATCTATTTCATTTAATGTTTGTGTGTGTCGTTAAAAGATATCGAGAGTGGCGTCTACAGTGCCCGCCCCTTTAACAGTGACCTCCACAGCAGCCTGCCCCTTAACAGAAACATCCACAGCGCCCTCCCCTTTAACTGTGACCTCCATAGCAGATACGGTGGCCACTGTCTTCAGCCCAGAAAGCCGGACCTCACCAGCCACTCCCCCAATGTGAAGCAGCGCCCCTGGTCCCCATGAAGCCACACCACTAAACATGAGGCCACGCCCCCTGGCTCTGTGAAGACGCGGAGGAGAAGCTGTCTGAGCGTGAGCTACTGAAAGGCACTGCGCCGGAAGGAGGACAGGGAGCCAGAAACTGGACTGTGCAGCCTGAAGCCGGACATCTGGCCACCCTAACCTCATCCTGCCCCTAGGCTGGCCAGAGGTCCGGTTTTAGGCTGGACAGTCTGGCTTTCAGACTCCCTGTCCGGCGCAGGACCTGGACAGACACAGGGATGTCCACCCTTTCAGTAGCTCACGCTCAGACAGCTTCTCCTCCGTGTCTTCACGGAACCAGGGGGCGTGACCTCGTATTTAGGGGTGTGGCTTCATGGGGACCGGTGGCACGGCTTCATGTTGGGGGGATGCTGGACAGTCCGGCTTTCAGACTCCCTGTCCTCCGTCCAGCGCAGGGCCTGGATGGACACAGGGATGTCCTTTTCAACAGGTCACACTCACACAGCAGCACTGTGCAGTCTGAGCATGAGCTGCAGGGAGAAAGTCAACCTCCTTCCTCCCCTGCAGCTGACAGAAGGTGATTGTTACCTTCATTTTTGCAATCCCTGTCGGCTGCGGAGTGAGAGGGGTCGTGGCCTGACAGGGTCGGGGGCGTGACTTAGTGGGACCTAGAGGTGGGGCTTTTAAGTCTTTCTTTTGAGGGTGGCCTGAATTACAGGTTGATGCCATAGTAATTTAGGAGGAAACACAGTGGGTAGCAGTAGAAGAAAACTAAATCTTTTATTACTACTGAACGGTAATTATGTGAAATTTACATTATATGAGGTAATGATTTATGATGTTAGTCTAAAACATAAAGAATATTTATGGTAACCGGAATAGACTTTAACAGTGTCATCCACAGCGCTCTGCCCCTTTAAAGCAGGCCTACGGCAGTGAACTGGCTGTGTTGTTATGGAAACCTGTTGTGTGTGGAGACTAACTTCCTGTGAGCTTCTATTGTCTGATAAAGGTCATGTGACCAGGCTTCTATTTCGTGATTGTAGCTGCGACGGTGCCGATTCCTTTAGCGGACATACACACACACATACATACATACATACACACACACACACACACACACACACCTTTATTTATTAGATTTCACGCAAGAGTTATGTTTTCCTTTATATTACACAGTTTCAGTGGTCACTAAATTTTCACACAACTTTTCATAAATCAGTTGTACAAGTAAATATATGAAACTTTGTATCATATTAGCCAAAAATGCCTCCTCCTTCACTCATCAGCGCTCCACCCCCCCTTCCCATCCAAACTCACATTCGTTATTTATTCTCTGCTGAACCTGTCTTAAGGGACTGTCGGCTCACTGAAAAATCAAGTTGCAGCTGTGCATAGAAGTCTGTGGAGAAAGGAAGGGGAAGAGTAGTGAGGTGCAGTGAGAGATGCAGGCATATTGGCTGAAGCAGCTAATAATAACTGTTAGATTTCACCCCAAGTGCTTTATTAGCAGCAATACTTAGACCCCATTCACAGGTCCGTTTTTTTATCCACATCCTCTCCGCATCAGTTTCCACATTTGCGGACAATTATGCGGATAGGATGCGGATCCATTCATTTCAATGGGGCCGCAAAAGATGCGGACGGCACAAAGTGTGCCATCTGCACTTCCGTTCCGCGGCTCCCGAAAAAAATAGAACATGTCCTATTCTTGTCCGAATACACGGACAAGAAAAGGCATTTCTATTATGTGCGTTCTGCAAATTGCGGAATGCACATTGCCGGTGTCTGTGTTTTGCGGATCCGGACATGTGAATGTAGCCTTAGGAAGTAGAATCTCTTGTTTCCTCCATGTGAAGTATATGGGAGACATCATAGCAGCTAGTCTCTGCCAAAAGCTAAGGCACAAATGAGAATTAAAGCGAGCAGAGGAGAAAACTGTTAACAGGTAGTCACCTAAAAGTTTTGGTAGGCTCAATATAGTTTTACATCAATAAAATCAATACATTTACATCCATTTATTATATTTAATACAATACTAATATTTATTCTAATATTTTACATCAATAAAATATTAAATTATAAAATAAATGTTTAATACAGTTGTATTAAGATTTGAGGAAGCATTACAAATAGGGAATGGCATGTGAATATGTATGCTGATGACTATGTAACCAGTATTCATTAAACGTCAGGAAGTTTGCAATGCTTGATGTTGCATGACTGATTTAAACAAACATCTGTTAACATCTCTAATTTTTATGTATAGTGGACAGACCCTACTTTCCAGGATCTTGCAAGATCTCATGTCCCAGTTCCTGCCAAGAACTGGGACCTAAGACCCCTTATTGCCAACAGTGGTGGTGGGGCTCACAAAGGTTGGACCCCCAGTAACCTTTCTAATTTCAGTTAGTCACATACCACAAATGAAATTGTGCATCATTATGAGACGTTTGAAAAGAAGTAAACCCTGTAAGCTCAACCCAAAGTCGAGGGTTAAAATTAAGGGAGTGGTCACCTCTGTTCACAGTATCTGAATAGATGAAAAAAGCAAGTCATGTTACATAGCAGGCATCATGTTATAGAGCAGGAGAAGCTGAGCAGAGTGATATACATAGTTTTGTGGGAAAGGTCAGTAGAACTTATATGTATTTAAAGGGGTTGTCCGGGTTCAGAGAAGAACCCGGACAAACCTGCAATTTCACCCAGGCAGCCCGCCTGAATAGGACATCGGAGCATCTCATGCTCCGATGCCCCCCCCCTGCCCTGCGCTAGATCGCGCAGGGCAAGGTCTCTTTTGTTTGTAAATACTCGCTGCCGGGCGGGTACTTCCGCCCGGCAGTGAGTTCGGTGATGTCACCGGCCTTAATGGGCCGGCTTTAGCACTGCCCTAGCCGTTTTACTGGCTAGGGCAGCGCTAAAGCCCGTCCATCAGCGCCGATGACGTCACCGGCTCACTGCCGGGCGGAAGCCTCTGCCCGGCAGGGACCGGTACGTCACCGGAACCGGGCTAAATTCCTTTGCCCTGCGCTAATTAGCGCAGGGCAAAGGAGGGCATCGGAGCATAGGATGCTCCGATGCCCTCTTCAGGCGGGCTGCCTGGGTGAATTGAAAGGTATGTCCGGGTTCTTCTCTGAACCCGGACAACCCCTTTAAGTCTCTACTCTTTATGTTCTCGATAGCCACATGGACGGTCCAGCTGAGTGATTGACATCTATCCATTTACACACATTAATACTGGGAAGGCTATCAGTCACTGCCCATGTGCCTACTAAGCTCAGAAAGAGCAGAGATTAAAAGTGTCACTGAATCTGCTCAGCTCCTCCTGCTCTATATCTTGCTGCATACAGATTGCCCTGCATTTCATGGTTACAGTTTTCCTTTAATGCTTTACATTATTAATTGACCTAGAGATACCAAGAGTTTACATTGAGTATTGTTTTACCATGGACATGGTTACAGGTCTTAATTTATTCACTGGACAGATCACTTTTCAAAGTAGAGCATCAGATCAGTTGTCACAATATAAGTGCATATTTAGTGTCTAATGTGTGATTTGTAAATAATATCAACGCTCTACACAATCGTGTAACATTATTATGACCACAAGCTAATATCCAGAATAACTGCCATGTGCAGCATGGACAGCAGCTAGACGCACTGGGAGTGACTCCATAAGGTCCTGGTCGGTTCTCACAGGTATCTGGAGCCATACTGACTGCAGTGCATCCCACAGCTACTGGAGGGTGCGTGGTGAAGGTCCATAGAGCTAATACGACTATCTTGGTAGTCCCACAGATAATCAGTTGAGTTCCAAGTCTGGAGAATTAAGGGGGCCAGGTCAGTACTTGGAAGTCTTGGTCATGCTCTTCCAACCAGAGTCAGACTTTTCTACTCGTGTGATGTTGCATTTTCTTACTGGAAGATCCCATCTACCCTAGGGAAAATAGTGTACGTGATCTGCAAGGATGAACTCATAACCAAATAGGTTTAGAGTGCCTCCCACATAGATGGGTGGACCCAGGAAATATCATGAGAACATTATTCAGACTATAACCCTGCCACCACCAGTTGTGTTGTTCCAACAATGGTTGCAGCGTGTTTTTTTTTTTTTTTTTTATCTCTGATACTTCTCACCTGACATACCAACATCCAACAATTTCATAAATACTGCCACACTTGGCCCGAAAGCCAGAAGGGTTGTGTGTGTCGACAGCCTATTGCACATGTATATACCACAGAGCCAGCTCTTAAGACTTGACTTACTTCATGAGCTATGAACTGCCAATGTCAAAAGTCGGAAATAATAATGTGACTCGATTGTGTATCTTTCATGGTGCACTGCTGCTCCAAATTCTGGGATTAGCAGAAATATTTGAGCGTTGCGCATGATAGTTTCCATCAGACTCATAGACTTTTAAAAGAGCAACAGAACACATGCTTGATCGCTGATCCGGTCCATGACTCCTCTCTGCATTCAGTGTATTGTAGATAAGTGATAAGTCTTCTGTAGGGAAAACCCATTTAAAGATATTTGTGGATCTACTAACTCTAGTCTATTTTTTTTCCTTTGGTGTCCATTTAACTTTTTCATATTAATTTATTGTCACTTACAGTAGTACCGGCTTTTGCGTTTCCGTAAATTATCCCGTCAAGTGTTTGGTTAATGGGACTTTCTTAAATACAAATAACATATTCTCTATTACAGTGGGAGTTAATCCCTATCCAGCTCTATTTTTCTGTAATGTTTAACCTCTAGGAAATTCCTTCATAAACAAGGGTCTATGTCAACTGTTGAAATGTAGCCGAGCTCATACGAAGCAAGGCTTTCTCTTCAGGTCCTTGAGGCTGTATTATATGGTGTTATGATTTCTTTGTGATGGCGTCTTTCTGAGTGTTAGAGGCCTCAGCTTTACTTGGCCTCAGCTAAGCTTATTATGCTTTTGAAAAAAAAAAAATCCAAAGCTGGTTGTAAGCCCAGTGGCTTACCACTTCTAAATGATTACAGATTTTTCTTGTTTTTGGTACCCCTCTGACCTCACCCTCCCACCACTTTTATTTCATATTGCGAAAAACATCCACTGCACATCCTAGTTTCAATAAGCAGCATAAACCCTACACATTTTGGACTTAGGAAATGGAACAGAATCTGCTTAACTCCTTTTCTGAAAGATTTCCCAAATGGTCTCTTATGACAGGCACCAATTTATTGCTTCATGCTCACATCAGCTTGTAGTTTGTTTTTTTTTTTTTTTCTCCAAGCTTCTGTCACACTACAAAAACTTGAATCATATCTCATGGCTAACATCCATGAACATTCCCAGCTTGTTCTACTTACAAAGCCATAGGCCTGTGTAGAAGTTTGTTCACTTTATAACAGTTATTGATACCTGCAGTCTGTTATGTGGGTTTCCTTTACAACCTGCACGAGTTGCAAGAAATCCAACACTTTGACTCACGTGGCAATTCTATTCATTTCTATGGGATCAGTTGCTTTGCGATCCTGGCTGCGACCAGTGTCGTTGTGTAGCCCTACCCTTAGATTGTGTAAATTTAGACAGGGAGTCTAAAGATTCTCAAAATTTATCACAGTGCCTGATGCTAGATCATTTGGTGTATCTTTAGACACTTTTGTCAGGTTTCATTACTTACTGGTCGGTTTATTTTGTGCACGAGGTTTAACTAAATGTGCCATGCCTGTTCCCCCAATAACTTGCCAGTGTTGCTCTAAGCCATGCCTCTTGTTCAATTCCCAAAAATTCTAAGTAATTTGCCCCAAGAAAATTGATGTAAACATTTTCCCCTGCAAAAGGGGCACAATTTTGGTGCACAATCCTAGGATAAAGTAAGCAAACTAATAGGGGGTGTAGACTTAAAATAGACAGTCTAAAACTGCGCCAGATTTATCATCCAGCATCAGCAGCCTAAATCTTAAGGCCCATTCACACGACCGTGTGAATAGATGCGGCCCCATTTACTTCTATGGCCGGCACGCGATCTTGCCGAGCCGCGGCTCCGTAAGAAAAAATAGAATGTGTCCTATTCTTGTCCGCAACACTTAGGCATTTTGAAATAGGCATTTTTTGCGGATCTGCAATACTATGGTCGTGTGATTGGTCCCTTACTCTGTTTTAGACTTTCTAGTTGAAGTTTACACTGTCTAAATTTTAGACACCATTAGTAAGTCTGTCCCAAAAGTGTCTAAAACCCATACTAAATGAGGTGCAAGGAAAGTATTTTTCAGAACTTGCCAATTGCATGACCTTTATTCCCACATAGTGAATTCCAGACTGCTTCTGGTAGCAAGATGAATGCTAAAAATATAGGTTTTAGTAAAATCATGTACAAAGTAAACGATCGCATAAAAGGGTCATCTCTGACCCACTTCTGTCACAAGAATGGGACCTCATTGAACACTGTAGTGAATGGAAAGGTGGCTGTGTATGTGCAGCTCTCTCCATTCACTGCTGTGGATCTTGGCATGTACTCTATTTTCTGAAGTCCCATAGCATTAAATGTAGAGAGCCGCACACGTGCGACCACCTATCTGTTCTCTACAGGCTGCAACAGGGTCCCATTCTTGAGATGAGTGGGACCCACAACTATGGATATTCTGTAACTATCTAGATTAGATCACCCATTTACTAACTTGTAGATCCCCCTTCAGCAACAGTCATTTACACAGAATTTTTCCAGTAGCTGCAATTACGTTTGCACAATGTTGAGGAGGAATTTTGGACTGTTCTCACCTGCAAATCTGTTTGTCATGGCCTGCTGCCCTTACATTCTCTTGTAGAATATTTTTATTCACCTTAGAGTTCATGGTTTCCTCAATTATCACAAGGTGTCCATGTCCTGAGGCTGCACTAAACCATGATGCTCCCCCCACCATGCTTCCTAGTTAAGATGAGGTGCTGGGGTTCTATGTTCTTTTTCTTTCAGACATAGCATAAGGCATTTGTGTTAAAAAGTTCGACTTTTGTCTTATCTGTTCACAGAACATTTTGCCAGAATTATTGTGGGTTTTCACTGTTGCCCCTGGGTTCCTTCTTATGAAATTCTACATTGCTTTTGGAGTGCTCTTAACAGATTGCCCACTCCTGGGGAAAGTAGAAATGGTTCTGAATTTTCAATTTGTAGCCAGTTTGTCTAACCATTGGATAATGTACACCTACAGATACAGGTCTCTTGCATTGGTTTTATAGCCTTTTCCAGCTTTATAAGACATCTTGTGTGTCTTCTTTGTTTGCCACAAATAGTAGTTCACACTAACCAGTCTTTGAAAAGAGCAGTTTTGACAGTAACCAGACTTTGTGTGCCCTCATTTAATGGGTAAATCACCAGTTAAACCCACACTTCCAATCTTTTGCCAATTGGCTTTTAGAGTAGTCAATAATAAAGGGGTTCGCTAGCTTTTTCTCCCTGTACTGTGGATGTTTACTCAGTGTGCTCAATAAAAGGCATGAATGTTACAACTGTTTGCATGTTATTAGTTTGATTATGTTTGTCTAGAATTATAAGTTGGATAAGTCAGACCACATTTTATTAATAATCTGTGCAGAAATCTAAGTAATTCCGAAGAGTTCACTTGTTCTTGCGACTATTTTGTTTCATGGGCTGAGAGCACGTTCACAAGCCTGAACACTAAGCTCCCATAACCTTCATCTGCGGTGGTGTTGAGCACACTGCTATTGGACTCTAGAGCAGTGATAACCGTCCTGTAAACTGATGAAATGTCTTCCACCATCTGGTGTCTCTAATGAAGGCTTTGGATTTGGCAGATGCCAATAGGACACTTTCAGTTTGAATGCATAGAGCCACATTTAGATTGAGAACAAGCAGAGGATATTTTTTGATCTATGTGTTAATGATGTGTTTTGGCTTTTCCGAAAGCAGAATGTGTCCATTCATTTCAGTGGGGATTGTACTCCGTACCGAAATCTGAATCCTAATCCGCGCATAAAAATCCCCACCATTGAT